>JAPMOQ010000230.1:236069-259334 GCA_026543055.1 Argiope trifasciata | reverse complement strand
TTCCACAATTTGTTTTTAAACATTACGAACAGTCATCGTTAAAAGCATTTGAAAGCCATTTATCCAAGCCAAAAATATTTTTTTTTGCCTTAGGAAGATTTGGAACATGTGGATTCTCAGAATTTTGAGGTCGAATTTTATGGTAATTATAATATTTTTTTCTTTATATACTTCAAATATGAGGAACCAAAAACTTGGAATCTTCAACAACCTCAAAACCAAAGTAAAGCAGCATGATTTTAAATTTTTCTTTTAAAGTTCTAGATCAAATCGTAATCCTTTCTGTTCTAGGTTCGGGAAAGAATCATAATCCTTTCGGCTCTATGTTCCAGAAATAATTATAATCCTTTCGATTCTAGGTTCCAGAAAGAAATATATTCCAGAAAGAATAATAACTCGGTTCTAGGATCCAGAAAGAAATATATTCCAGAAAAAAATAACTCGGTTCCAATTTCTAGAAAAAATCATAATCGCTTTAAGATTCTAGAAATAATTACAATCCTTTCGGTTCTAAGTTCCAGAAAGAATTATAATCTTTTCGGTTCTAGAAAGAGTATCAATCCTTCCAGTTATAGTTCAAAGATCGTTACTGAATTTGAGGCTCAAAGTCATTAACGTTCGATTTTTTGATCGTAAATTTAAGATTCGAATAACATATTTCAAAGGTTCTAAAAGTGAAAGTGTTATTAATACTAAATATAGAAATACCATAAATTTTATAATGTACATCTTTTCTGGAGTGTGCTATTTTTCGAATGGAATAAAAAAACATCCTTAATCCTCAAGGCACAACCATAAAATCCATTCATAACAGTATTTTGCATAGAGAAGAAAGAAAATATACCGAAAGGCCTAATAGATACTCTACTGCCATTTCCTTTTTACATCAAGAATTTTATCCCAAGGGTTTGTTTTGAGGGTAAAGTCTGGCCCGTATTGATTCGGATAGCTGGCACCTCCCTTCCCCCGAATCAGTTACCATCAGCCATAAAGGGGCATCAGTTGATGGAACAGATGAAGTAAAACACGGAAAAGAAGTTACCAAAGTAAGAAGGCCCTTCTACTGATGGAATCCGAAAGCGAAATAAATATTGCGTTCAAGAGAAAAAAAGATACACATAGGACATCCAAAGTGGAAATAAACGATATAGAGTTAAGAGAGAGAAACAGAAAATGGCAATAAAAGGCAGCTTATATATAAATAAGATCCATTTCGGGGATAACAGTTTTTATTAAAACAAAAAGCTTTTAACCTTCCATCCGAGCATCTCATCTCAGTTTATATCCAAGGTCTGAAAATTGTTCTAAAGGCTTTGTCAACGAAACCAATTGTTATTCTAATTTTTAAGCAAACCAACAGGAGTGGTCGCCCTAAAATTTTTTCAAGTACTCTGTGATAAAGTTATCATGCCAGAAAATGCCTTACATGGCATTGGCGTACAAAAATTACAAAATAATAAATTTTGACGTGAATAAATCTATCGTATCAGCCTTGGCGATTGATCCCTTGCGTGTGGTTAAAAGAATCCAGACATCGGATTTGTGTTTTAGACTCGCTTTTCGCAACCGGTTAAAAGATAAATTTGACACAAATTTACACTGGTAGTTACAAAATTCCATTAGAAATTTGATATATTTAAAGCACTGTGCTTTTGAATTATAGCGTTTACAAGTTTTTGACAAAGCAGACCGGCAGACAGTCATCCAGTAGATGTATTGGGCAGAAAATTTGACGGCTGTCTAAGCTGTAAATGCTACATCTATTTACCGAATTTTATCTACCAGTTATAATAACTAACTTCTAACTTATATAATAACTAACTTCTTTATAATAACTTCTAATAACTTTTTATAATAACTAACTTCTTTGTATGTAACTTATGTTAGAATAACAGGGCAGATGGACTCCCTTTGAACGGGTTTTGCTTTAAAATTTGATAGGAATCTATATTTTGATATAAGTACTGTATACCAAATCCCACCCTTCTAGCTCAAAACGCTTTGATTTATTTTTGTCACAAACAGATGGATGTACTTTATTCAAAAAAATGTGTTTTTCGAAGACAAGGAAGTCCAAGACATGGAGATTTGTTAAAACCTCAAGTTCAAATTTTTGGGCGATTACTGTTATTTCTCTACCCAATATATACGAGAAAACAACTGGCATGATATAATTAAACGACTTAACAAAATAAATCGAACTATTTGCTCAAGAAAGCTGTAAGACAAAAATATAATAAACGGTTAACTTCCAACTTACGTTAATCGAAGAAAATTTAACTGACTGATTTGATCAAGACAATTGTAAAAAACGACTAATTTCCAACTTATGTTAATAGAAGAAAAATTAACTGAATGGTTAAAAATATTTAATAATTAAGTACACATCAATTACACAGGGAAAGAATCTTCGTTACAATTTTGTTCATTTAAATTTTTCAATTAAAAAATAATTTGCAGATTTCGAATTTTTTTAAACATTTTTAATTGACACAGCACCAATGCTAGTGCGCCAAGGTCCCAATATTTGGCCACAGCACAGTGCATAGCAGTAACTAATGCCAATATTTCAACTTGGCTGTTTAATTGTTCACACGGTACTGATTGTAATATGTTTAGATCCGACACCATTTGGCTTCAAGAATTAAATATTTTGGCGACAACATAGCTCTTGACAGCAACTGGCGCCAGTGTTTTTCAGCCTGGCAATGACTGATGCCATAGAAATGGAAAACTTCCATTCTCTTCTAACACGTCAGGTGAATAATTACGTATTTATTCCATAACATCAAGATCTTTTTTCTTTGCAGGTGTTCTAACACGTCAAGTGAATATTCACAAATTTATTACATAATATTAAAGGGTTTTTTTCTTTGAAAGTGTTCTAACAAGTCAGATGAATAATTATGTATTTATTCCATAATATCTTTTTTCTTTGCAGGAGTTCTAACGCTTTAGGTAAATATTCGCGTATTTATTGCATAATATCAATTTTTTTTCTTTGTAAGTATTTTAAAGTCGGTAGAGAGGAAGTAAAGAAATATGCCTTTTTTCAAATTAGGGAAATAAAATTTCTACATTACTTTAGAAGTAACGGTTATTTTGTAAATTGGCATAATATATGATACTTGGAAATTATTAAATATGTATAAACCTAAGGAATCCTCATCAATATACTGGAAGCTAATTAATGAAAACACGATTATTATAAAAATTCTTATGCCCAAGTCGTCGTATTCAAATAAACACAAAAATATTCGTTTATAGTATGATTATTTCATCATTTAGTGTTATTAGTTTCGAAGCTAAAAACCATACGATCCTTCATTTTCAACTAGCGTTAACAACAGGTGTTTTTGTAAAAATTCCTCTTCAATTTGTAAGAAAACAATTACAAATTTTCTTTCTGATGCAATGATGTTTATATTGATTCCTATGAATTAAAGTTCTTTAGATTGGTTTAAAAGGATAGATCAGCGGACAGTTTTAGCTTGAAATTCGCTGAATAAATTACAAACTATTATCGTTTGATATCTTATACTATAATACGAGGAATGGTTGCCAAGTCGAAAATCGCCCCAGAATTAATAAACTCCGGTAAATTTGGGGCTCTGGGGTTTTTGGCCGCGAGGAATCAATTGGCGCCGGTTTTGAAGCGCTACGGTTGAGCAGTTCGGAGTTACAGATAGGATATTTTCACACTTTATTAGTTCGCCATTTTGGCTAATAGGTTTCAAGCGGTAACGTGCTGCCATCTATAGCCAATATGGCGAACTAATAAACTTTCCAGAAGATGATCCGGAACTCAAGGAACTGATCTCGAAATGGATGATCCATAACCCGTGTGGTGATATGAACCCAAGCGCTCCGTGCATGGTCAGCAAACATGGAAGAGACCAGTGCAGATGGGGATTTCCAATGGAACATCAAGACATGACATCGCTGGTGGACGATGAAAAGCCGACGTTTAACCGGTTATCTTCTCACCAATGGTTTCACAAATTTTCTTATGGCATGTATAGTTTTGATAAATCACAATTGAAAATTTAAATCTTCAAGTTAGCTTCGATGCCTGTTTTCTCCGAGCGGAGCTCGGTCACCCGCTGGTTCAATTACGATAGTAAAGTTGATTAAAAAATAAGTTCGCCTGTCTGCGAGAAACATAATTCAAAATGCTTTCAGCAGGATGGATGAAATTTGGTAAAGGGTATTTTTATATCAAATTCGTAGATTTGATATAAAAATATAAAGTCAGTCTTTGATATATAAAGTCAGTCTATCTGGCTGTTTGAATATAAGTTAACATTATAACAACAAAACGAAGGGAGATAAAATTCGGTATATATATTTAATATTTAAAGCGTAGACACCCATCAAATATTGAACGAAATCCAAAAGAGTTTGACCATCTAGCGCTATACTTTAATACAATTAAGAAGACTTATAATATCTTCAGTTAACTTTGTGATATGAATATTATGATAAACGTTCATTATTATTAATACTAATTCGGTATTTGACACATCAAAATGACAAAATCTTGATCCGACAAAATAAAAGGTATTCAATTGCCACTGTTTATTAATGTGTATTCATATTTTATAATTCCGTATTCATATTTCATTGAACAACATTACGCACATTATCTGGTGTATGCATTTCTCTGACGCAACTGAATGAGGAGAAAACCTCTTGTGCCGCCGCCCATGTTTGAGACACCATTAAATTGAAAAATGAAAAATTGCCTTTATTTTTTTCTACTTTCTCATATACGAAGTATAGTAAAAGTTACTAAACATCTAAAAATTATATTTTTGCTGTTTCTTATAGCACTTGCCATTGGACAAGCCCGCTGTTACGAAGATAGCGATTTAAGCCGATAGGAATCGTCTCTTGTTTTAGTAGCGCCAACTGGGGCCAAGAGTTCAATTCAGTTACTTCATGCTTCACATTTGCTTGTACAATCCCTTTTCACAGCGGGGCACATTCACACATTTCACATACAAAACAGAGGAAGAGCAACCAAGCCCAAACCGGGACTCGAACCAAGGACGCCCAGATCACGAGGAAGTCGCGCTACCCCTATGCCAGGATGCCGGCTCCAAAAATTATAACTCTAGGGTTTGACGAACCTCCAAATTTGAGACTTCCATGAGAACAAAAAAAATTCTATTTTTAGAAAATGTCCATCTCTCAGTCTGAGACAAAAAATAAATCAATCAAAACAAACACAGATTTAATATCTATGGTTTAGACACCAGTAAAATTTTGAGCGTATTTTAATAAAGAACTGGCTGGTTATTGGTCTGAACCTTCAGAAACATGTAAACTCAATGTTTCAAAAATGCAGTGTTAATGTATCAATTTTGGAACGAGATTTTACGATTACAGATGCTTTCGATTACCTCTATGAGAACGAAAAACATATTTTTAGAAAATGTCTGTCTACTTGTCTGAGACAAAGAATAATTCAGACCGAGCTGGAAAGTTTACGGCCATTACCCAAAATTTGTAGAATTCTACCAAATTTCTAGTGAAATCTATTCAGAGAAAGTCTGTCTTTCCCACTGTTCGAATATAAGTCAACACGACAACTACAAAATGAAGAGAGCAAATAGATAAAATTCGGTACACAGATTCAATATCTATGGTTTAGACATTTGTAAAATTTTGAGCGTAATTCAACAAAGGGCTGGTTGGCTATCGCTCTTAACCTTCAGAAACATGTAAACTCAATCATTCAAAAAGGCAGTGCCTTAAATGCATCAATTTTGGAACTGACTATACGATTACAAATGCTTTCGATTACCTCCATTAGAACGAAAAACACATTTTCAGAAAATGTCTATCTATTTGTCTGAGACAAAGAATAATTCAGACCAAGTTAGAAAGTATACGGCCTTTACACCAAATTTTTAGAGAAATCTATTCAGAGAAAGTCCGGCTGTTCGAATATAAGTCAACACGACAACTACAAAATGAATAGAGCAAATAGGTAAAATTCGGTACACAGATTTGATATCTATGGTTTAGGCATTTGTAAAATTTTGAACGTAATTCAACAAAGGGCTGGCTGGCTATCGCTCTTAATTTTCAGAAACATGTAAATCATTCAAAAAGGCAGTGCCTTAAATGCATCGATTTTGAAACGGTATTTTACGATTACAAAGGCTGTTTTGTATAAAATTTTTTTTTCAGTCGTTTTAGAAAAATGTTTCTAAATCACAAATTCTATTTACAGATACTATTGATGCATGTCATGATTAATCATCAAATAATTCTCATAGGATTACAATAGAATCGATAAAGGTTTTAAATTCCCACCAAAAGTTAATATTTCATAGTTATTATACGCCAAAGCAACATGGTTTGCTTTGGCCATTTTTTCATAGCAAAGCAATATGGTATTTGAAATTGCATGTTTATTGCAGAATATACGAGAAAGTTTTGGAAAGACTACTCCCGCTGTTTTAAATATCTAGATTCAAATGAGATTTAAACCTTACATCGTCGCACAATAAATATTTAAGACTTAATCATCTATCTTTTTATTAGTTTTAATTAATTATCGTGTCTGTGCATCATACGAATATTGAATTACCACTTCTCAAACTTTCAAACTAAAATCAATTCATTCAAACGTACCACAATCCAACGCATAAAAAATAACATAATACATACACTCATAAAATAATCAATGATTCTTAATTGAATCAGTAAAACGATACTATCACTAAACGACAGATAGCATCTAATTGGCTCATATATTAAAAAAAAAAAAACGGAACAGTTCAGGCGTTAATACCTCATTAATAGCCTTAAATCTCAGAAAATAATAATGAAAAAGAAGGGAAAAAGTTAAAAAAGATTCGAATTTCCACCTAGAAATATTGTAGCATTTCCAATTTATCTTTATTTTATTTCTAACAATTCTCTTTTAATTATTTATCTTTAATTATGGCAGTGATAACGCGCTCACAAAAATAGTATTTAATATCACTTCAAAGCGAATGAGTATAAATTCACTATCTAAATAATGGAAAGCACTGTTGGAAAATAGTACTTTCAAATATTTCTAAATGAAATCAGGAAATAATATTTTTCATTGAAATCAGTGAACAAACGCTACGGAAATAAAATTGTTTATTTACCATAATTGAAAAGCTATTTTACTATCACATGAGAACATGATATATTGGTTTGAGGTTTTTTGAAGCTTCAAAATGCATAGACAACAAATTGGCGATTTATTGATTTTGAGGCATCCATTTACCGCTTTTAGGGTTAATTAGAAAAGAACGTAAATTCACATTCGGATATTTAACGCCAACTAAAGTTACAACTTGATTTCCAAATTATCTATTCTCTCAATTCTTACGAATTATTTGAATTAATTTAAGTCGTTAAACAGTTTAAACCGGTTTTGAACAATCACGTGACTATCAGATTACGCATGCAGCGATATTTAGGAAAATAATGGGGTTTCTTTTCAAATTAAAATAGGCCCAGCTCCAACACTTTGTTTGCCAGCTAGAAAAATTGAAAATGAGAATTTAAGAATAATTCCTAATTATTTATTCTCCGAATTATTACCAATTGTCTTAATTAATTTTATTCTTTAAAAAGTTGGAAACCGTCACGAGTCTATCAGATGATGCGCCGATATTTAGAAAAACATTTTTCCCCCATCTTAAAATCGGTCGAACTCCACAACTTTGTTTACCAGTTAGAAAATCGAAAATGAAAATTTAAAAGCAACACTAGGGCTATTTGGGGACGGACGTCGCAGTTTTGAACCATGGGTAGATGATGAGGGCGATACCTAGACCGGCATCTCCTTTCCAAACTTCTACAGCATACCAACATGAAGACATTTAACTCCAAGGGATTCAACGCATATTACACCTGCTCGACACAACGAATCTACGGTGGAATCGGGTGTCGAACCGGAAGCCCTCCGGTTTTGATGCCGAGACCTTACCACCTCGAAATAGCATGTTTTTAAAAAAGAAAAGCCTAATTACGAAAACAGTTACTGAAGTCGGCTGAATTCAGAAAATCGCATATAAAAGGGAATGAAAGAGTAAGGACTTTTCCCCCCCTTCAAACGTAATAGTAACAAATAAAAACTAACTAACTGTTATTGTTATGTTTTTCAAAACATAACAGTAACAGAGGGCCTTTTATATAGCTCCATTAGAAACTAAATATACAAGGTGTTTCTAAAAGAATAAAAAGGCAGATGTTCAAAATATAACTAAATACATGACTTATACTTAATTTTTCCCATAATTTTAGAAGTCAGTTTTATAATAGAAGATAGATCCTCAAACACTAAGGGCCATAGATTAGTTTAGTTTAGTTATATTAACGTCCCGTTTTAAAGCAACACGAGGGCTATTTTGGGACGGACCTCGTCATTTTGAACCACGGTCAGATGACGAGGACGACACCTGAAGTGGCACCCTCTTCTCCACACCACGCCACACCAGCGGGAGGACGTTTGGCCTGACAGATTTAACGTGCAAGAGACCCTCTCACACGACGGATCTTCGGTGGAATCGAGTCTCGAACCTGAAACCCTCCGGTTCCGAAGCCGAGAGTTTACCACCGGGTCACCGCGGCCTTTGAGCCATCGCTAGAAGAGGTGTTATTAGTGAATTATTGTATATTGAATACTTTACCGTTATATGAAGCTCAATTTTATATACAATGATATCCTGATCCTAGATGGGGAGTTTTTCCAGGCAAAATAATATCATTTGTATTCATATATTTTTTATTGCTTTTATTATTAATTTTCGAATTTTTCATAATTTCTGAGTACGCAATGTTTTTTATGGTTTAAATAGTATATGAAAGTTAAGTATGGTTATTTTAATAGTGAAGATTACATTACGAAGAAAAATCAGTTATTGAAATTAAAAATTTTGAAAAATGTGTCACTATAATCATAGTTGTGATACTCAGCTTTACTTTTTAAAATCATTTTCGACAGTATGTCTTAAAATGATTGAATTAAGAAACTTCTTTCGTTTTCAAGCCGTCATCTGACCGCGGTTCAAACTGACGGGATCCGTCCCAAAATAGCCTTAATGTTGCTTCTAATGTTGCTAAACTAAACTAAACTAAGCTTCGTTTTCAAGAATGGTATGCACAATAGGCTCTCGTATTACTTTCACGCATACATGGTGTAGACAATGTATAGTAAACATCAAGAAATTTAAACTCAAGATTGTGACCAATCTCCACATTTTAGAACTCCCAGAGTACGAAAAGCTCATGCTTTAAAAATGCTCGTCTGTCTGTGACAATGATAACTCAACATGCTTTGAGTTAGGCAGAGGAAATTTGATATATGGTCTCTACACCAAATTTGCAGATTTTTATCAAATTTGTGTAAAATCGGTTGCGAAGTCCGTCTATCCAGCAGTTCGAATCTCATTTAACAAGATAATAACAAATTAAAGAGAGCTACAAATATTCGATTCACTGAATTAAAATTTATAATTCTAAACACTTATCAAATTTTGAGTAAAATTCAAAATCGGATTTCCCTGTATTTTTAGGGATATGCAACTGCAATAAATCAAAGACACAATGACTTAAATTTAACAAATTTGATATGTGGTTCTGTGACCACAAATATAGTTTTTGTGTCATATTTTTACAATAGTCAGTTTGAAAAAAAAAAAAAAAACGATTAATGCACAAATTTGGGATTTTTGGCACTATTAGCAGCCTGGCAAGGATTAATTGCCAAAGACGATTTTGAAGATTTGTTTAAAAACCTTATTTTCATACATTTCAAGTTTTGTGTAAGGCTTAATTCTATATATTCGAAAAAAAAAAGCATTTGTAATGTTTCGTCTTCTTGTGGAACGAGTGAATACCACGAGGTGCAGGAAGGATCCTCCACTTCTGAGGAGCTCCCCTCTCCCAGAATAAAACTGACGACCGGAGCGACACTTTTCCATCCCATTCCATCCCAGAGCAGACCCCCAGAAGCAACGGAGAAGCCCGGCTAAAAATAGGCGACATTTTTGGCAATCCCCCTCTCGCCTTGGACACGTCCCATTCCCGACTGGGGGGTGCCGGCAGCCGGCGCTCTCGCGCACCCCTCGAGAAACGAAAGGGTAGATTAGAGAAGAGTGTTTCCGAAATGCCGTTATCTAACTCCACTCGCGTTGTGGTACCTTTAATGCGAGAAAAGAATTCGGAAATTCGATTTTTTTTTCTTCTGATATTTCAGAACGCTAAAGATAATCCGGTTTACATGCAAAAGTTCTTTGAATATTAAAAAAAGATGGAATAATAAGGTGATCTATATAAATAAAAATGATTGTCTCTTATGCGGGGCCGTATCACTAATCCGATTTCGATAAAACTTTGGATACTTATTACATGCACTTACGGGTTGGTTATAGGCATAGTACAATTATGTAATCTATATAAATAAAAATGAATGTTGGTATTATGTCTCTTATGCGCGGTCGTGCAGCTCATCCGATTGCGATGAAAATTTGGATACTTATTACTTGCACTCACTCGATTTATTATTACATCTATTCTATACTTATAATAAAGCTCACAGTGTGCGCATGTGTGTGTGTTTTCGCTCTACAGGCCAGACCGTTGGACCTACAGCTACCAAATTTGGTACATGTATACTTTGAAGGTCCGGAATGTGCACCTCAGAGCTTTTTTTTCGAATTTTTAATTAGAATTTGAATTAATTAAAATTTAAGCGAAATTTCGACGTTTTTCCGCTAACTTCCGAAAATATGATCGCATAAACATGATTTTTAGATCAATTTAAAGATTAAAAAATTAGCCTTCTAATGGTAGCAGTGTTTTAATGTATAACTCAAGCTTCTATTTTTAACGAATTTTAAAAAAAAAATATTTTAACCAGGTTTTTTTAGCACGTGACTGGATAAAATAAAAGAATGCCGGAAGTTCAAAAAAAAATTATTATCGCAAAATAAATCTAAAGAAATTCAACTTTCAGCACGTGACTGGATAAAATAAAAGAAATATAAAATGTGATATTTTCTTTAAAAAATAAATGCAAAGCAAAGGTTTCTACAATCGTTTGCAATATCTATATCATTAACTCAATAAATCTTCTTTATTTACGGTAAACCTGATTGAATTTAGACAGGATATGCATTGAAATCCCGACTTAATGGCATATTTATGTAATCGTTTGCAATATTTGTATATTTAATACTTTTTTTCCCTTTCTCGCTTTCTTTAAAAAAACATATTTAATATTTTGGCAACATCATCGATTTTTTTTTTAATATTTTGGAAGCATAACCGATGGTTAAAACTGACTGATTTATAAAATTAAAGAATATTATTAGAAAAAGGTGTACTTTTAGAACTGTCCGTCCATCATCCTAAAGAAAATATTAATTTCAGGTCAATCAATGCCCGGAATTACTTCAAGGCTAATGAATATGTGATTTAATTGAAAATTTTAGAACGCTTTACTCATAGCCAACCAGCTGGTCGCCAACGGCGGCTAGTATTAAATATTACTAAATATAATATTATTACATATTAAAATTATGTAATCTATATAAATAAAAATGCATGCCTGTATGACTCGTATGCACTGCCATACAGCTCGTCCGATTGCGATGGAACTTTGAATACTTATTATTTGCAGTTACGGGATGGTTATAGGCATTGTATAATTATGTAATCTATATAAATAAACATGAATGTTTGTCTGCATGTCTCTTATGGGCTGCCGTACCTCTCATACGATTGCGATGAAACTTCGAATATTTTTCACTTGCACTTATTTGTTTCTGCTGACGATCGGAAGGCTATATTATATATATATATATTAAAAACCCTAAATTCTTGAATAATAAGGTTTAAAATGAAGAATTTATATTATTTATGTTTATCCTTTATACATCACTCAATTTCAATGAATGTATTCATTTCCGATACGAAAATAAATATTATCCTTTCTATCATTCCTAATTAAATTATTTAAGAATGATAGAAAGAATAATAATATTATTAGAAAGCTAGTTATTTTAAATTTTAAACGATATTTCCAAAATTATTTCTTCTGCGACAGTAACGCGTCTGGTACCAACTAGTATTACGGAAGTTGGCAAATAATATTTGAATTAATTCAGTGCCACGATCTGACTGATAATTGTTAATCGACTGGATACATATTTTTCTAAATTATTTTTCATTTAAATGTGGCGTAAAATTCTTTAAAAAAAAATGCAAATATTAAATACCTGATTTTATGGCAGATAACATGAAAAAGACCCGATATAAATTGGTTCATTTTTCAAGTAATGACTTTGAAACAAAATTATAGCGAAAAATTGGGGGTTTTTTGGAGGGGGGATAAAATATATTTTTTGTTATCGCCAGCACGGATTGTTATATTTGGAAGGGAGTTATATAGTATGAACTATAATATTTTCGCTGACAATTTAAAAAAAACCCACCTAGAATAATCTTTTTATATTTATAATTTCCAGCACGGTAAACATATTGTAGAAATTTCATAAATGGCAAAGATTATTTTTTATTTGAATTATAATTACTATAACAATAATTTAAAAATTTATCATTTGTCAAAAATTTAGAATAGACAAAATTCATCAATGGATTATCAGAATGTTATGCCTAAATGATGAAATACATTTACACCGTAGTTTGAAGCATATGGCAATTATTTAAATATGGAGTTAGGTTTTAGAGTATAATCTTTAATTTTAAAAATAATTACAGAATTTCAAAAACGTTTGTTTTGAAATTCTGTCTATTTGAAATTCAGTTACATTTTATTTCCCAAAACTAAAGAAACAACTTATCTGATTGCTTTATTTTAAAATATAATGGTATCATCTCGCATTTTGTATTATTTTTGTACAATTTTATTTATTTATTAATTTGATTTCATAACTATAATGAAATATATTACAATAAAAACAATCGGTTAAATTCATACACAGGAGAGTCAGTTTTCTTTAATGACAAAAAATTTCTCAAAAAAAATACTATGAAATTCCATATATAATTTTTAATAAAATTACTTAGGATAGTCGATTTCACTGTGAATTTCCTTGGTTTGTTTGTTTGTTTAGGTTTTTTTTGGCGCAAGAGCCATGAAGTGAGTTCCCTTGGTAGTAAGAAGAATATCACGGAGACATTCCATTTTTCGAAAAGTATTGTCTGACATTTCGCTTATCAAAATTATCTAGATACAGCACTGTGAGCTTAACTTAGAGTGTATCAACTGAAGTCTTAAAAAAATGTAAGTTATATAACCCCAAATTAACATTGAAAAATAATGACTTATTTGAATTCACGAGATCAATGAAACATTGAACATTTTCCTTCTTTAATACCATTGTAATTATAACTGAATGTAAAATCCTTTAGTTGTTGTTGTTTCTAATGGCACTCGTCATTGACAAGCTCGTTGACTAACGGTCATTGCGATTTGATCCGAATTGTGCGTCTCTAGTTTTTTTCAGTAACACTATCTAGTTTCAAGACTACGACTTAGCTAGTCACGCAACAATTTTTATGGGACATACTTCGTTCATACATTTCGTTTACTCATTCACAAATCGTAATTCAGACCTGGATCAGAACGATAATCATTGAACCAGTACCCACAGTGGTATTACTCTCGACATGGAAAAGGGTGCTTTGCGAACAAGACAGAATTATACGCGCGCCAATCACAGCATACGTAAAAAATCCTTCTTACATTTGTTACGCAATCTGCAAAACTATGCAAAATAAATATAAGAGCACGATCATTTCATCGTAAAAGTTTTATATCTTATTCAATGGCTTTTTAAAAATTTATACTTTCTCGCATACCTATAGTACGTCGAAAAATTCGAATTTGAAGAATCTTTTGAGTTCGAAACCTTCCTGAGTTCGAAAAATATATTTTTGGAAAAAAATGTCTGCCTGTCTATCTGTTAGTAACATAGATAAGCCAAAAATAAATAAAAGATAAATGAAATTATATCTATAAAGCCATTACAAAAAATTTTTAGATTTTATTTAACGTTTCAGTAATTTGTTCAGAGGATTCCGTTTGTTCGAATATAAGCTAAGACGACAACCACGAAACGAAGAGATAAGATTCTGTACAATGATTTGGCATCTAAAATGTAGACACCTATCGAGTTTTGAGTCAAATCTAACTAAGAGTTGACTGACTGTTGGTCTTTATTTTCAGAAATACATAAACGCCATTATTCAAAAATGGCTTAAACTAATTTGATCCAATGACTTAAATATATCAAATTATGTATGGGAATTTGTAACTGCAAGTTCAGTTTTGAGTCAAAAATTTTTTCCCCTGTAGATTGAGGGGGGGGGGCGGGAAATCTCTAAAACACAATTTCAATTTTGGGATATTAACTATTAACGCATAGCAGGAATTAAGCAACTTGCCAAGGAAGACCAAAATTCGACACAAAACAACACCTGAAATCACAAAATCCCATACTAATTTTGATATATTTAAGTTACTGTGTTTTTGTCATCGCGTTTACACGACTTTAAAAGTACAGACTGACTGATGGTCAATCCATAGTTGGATTTGGTTCAAAATTTGATAAGTGTTTACACTGTATCTATATACCGAATTTGTTCTATCCAGCTCTCTTCTTTTTTGAATTATTGCGTAAACATATATACAGACTGTCGGATAGACGGACTTCTTCTGAACGAATCTTACTCAAAATTTAATAGAAATCTGCAAATTTGATGTGAAGACCGTATAAAATTTTTTAAATCATTTAATTCAAATCATTTTTGTCGCGACCAGCCTGCCAGAGAGGCTTTCTCCAAAAATGTGTGTTTGGAACTCAAAGATGTATAAAACATAGAAAGTCAACATTTTGAGACGAATTCGAATATTTTGAAGATTAATATATTTTCTTTATACTACATAATAGATAGTAAAAAGTGAAAACAACCAATGCGGACAGAGAAGTAACAAAAAAAAAAAGGAGTCGAGGGGGATATATTTTATAACGTTTCTAAAATTCCAATCCCACCCTCCGACTAACAGTACACATTCTTACATTTTTTAAGAAACTTTTCATAGATCATAAAAAAAATTTTTTTAATTTTTTTTATTGATGATGTTGATGTCGAGTCACTGTGAACAAAGAAAGTTGATACAGTGGCTTCTTAAGATAAAGACCTCTGAACCCCGGAAAGCAGAAGTCTGATTTCTAGCTCAAATGATGACTCACACACACATTCACTTTCACAACTCTTTTTTTACTGGGGGGGGGGGGGGGTATTCACACATTTCACAGACAGAACACAAGGGAAGGACAACCATACACGAGTTTAATTTAGTTATATTAACGTCCCGTGGTAAAGCAACACTAGTGCTATTTTGTGTTGGACCTCGTCATTTTGAGCCACGGTCAGATGACGAGAACAGCAATTGAGCTGGCACCCCTCTCTCCACACCACACTACATCAGCGTGAGGACGTTTGGTCTGACATATTTAACGTGCAAGAGACTCCCTCCTACGACGGTTCTTCGGTGGAATCGAGTATCGAACCTGAAACCCTCCGGTTCCAAAGACAGCCATGCTCGAACCAGGACACAAATCCGGAATGCCAAGATCTCGGGGAAGACGCGCTACCCCTAAACCAGGACGCCGACCATATTATTTATTATTGAATAGAATAACACAAGAATAATAGCGAACTGCTTCGAAATTAAGGCATGAACAACCTGAATTGAAGGCTAATTAATCGAAAGGCTAATTATTCGAAATTAATTAATCGAAGGCTAATTAATCAAAGGTAGTTTCCCATTAGAGAAGAATGGGTAGAGTAAACAGGAGACAATTTGTTTGATTGAACTTCTTTTTCCATCTCTTAAAGGTCACTATAGAGAGCGATGAAAATTTTAAACCAACACAACATTTTGGAAAGAAGCATAAACGTTCAAGATCTTGTAGAAGTATAACTGACTCACCACTCGGTCATGATCTTATTCTGCTCACATTAAACTCTGTGAATACTGAAAGGCCCAAAACGACCATTCACTGAAATTACGGCGGGAGTCGGAAACTCTTCTTTTTATTTTTGTTTCGTGGGATTAACTGAATACCCAATTTGATTAATTTCTTTATTAGATATTCTGTTCCAGATCTTTTAGAAAGGGCCGAGGTGGCCTGGTAGCTAGGTCTCTGCTACGGAGCCGGAGGGTTTCGGGTTCGAGAAAAAAACACAAAGTGATACTTAACATTCTGTACTCTGGTATCTGGTCGGCAGCGGTAGCCTAATGGTAAGGTCTTGGCTTCGGAATTGGAGGGTTTCTGGTTCGAGACTCGATTCCTCCGAAGAACAGTCGTGAAAGGGGGTCTTTTGCACGTTAAATCTGTCAGGAGAAATGTCCTCAAGCTGGTGTGGTGTGGTGAGGAGGGTCCCAGCTCAGGTGCCATCCTCATCATCTGACCGTGTTTCAAAATGACGAGGTCCGTCCCAAAATAGCCTTAGTGTAGCTTTAAAACGGGACATCAATATAACTAAACTAAACTAAGAATTCTCGAATCTCAGGGAACACATTTGCTTGAAGCTAGCTATCAAATAAGCGGGGGTCTCTTTTATACATCAATCCCTCGGGGGGGCATTTAAGTTTTTAAGACTGGGGCGCATAGGTTTACTTTTGAAAGTTAAACCCAGATATTATATTACTCTAAGATGCCCTGAGAGATTTAAAAATTAGATGCTTAAACTTATGGCATTCATAGACGTGTGGTGCGTAAATCCTGATAGCATTCATTCAATGAAGTTCAAATTTGCATCACGTGTATCAGCGGAAATGGAAGATTTATTTGCTGTGATTTCAAAAAGATAATTGCCGCTGACTCACTGTATTCCGCACCTTTTAATATGATGTATTTAAATATTTTTACTTATATTTTTTCTGAGTTGGCAACCGGAAATTGCTTTTTTAAATTAATGTTTACTTTAGTTTTCGTTAATAAAGTTGTGTTTCGTAGAGTCAATGTTATACCAAATGATTTCAACTTGCTTGATTCTTTCATATGCATTTGTGTAAACAACGGCAGTAAAAAATATGATTCCGGATGCCTTTTCAATTACAGTTCACTAAAATGATCAAAAGATCACCAGATGAGTAAGGTACTTCAAAAATGTGAATTAATCCGTGTTCTTAATTGCAATTACAAACCTTGATTCTACATCACAGCTTTTTATTAACGGAAAAAACATATTCAAAAAAACAAACTACACATTGTTGCCACACAGAACGAGCTAAGTCAAACAAAGCAAATAATTCCTAGGTTATAGATGGACGGTTTAAATTCAGATACTGAAAATAATATTGCAAAATCATAAATTTAACACCTACGTAAAATAAAAATTGAATAGAGTTAAATATTTACAACATGTTACACATTGTATAGCATAACATCAAATATCTCTACAGACGCATTGACATTAAAGATCTAAAATGTGATGAATCATCAAATCCTGATATCGAATTCTTCAGGATTATTCTGCTTTCTATATTTCACCGAAGGGAAAATAAAAAAAATGAATAATGAATGTTTTCCTACAACGAAAGTTGCCCGGATGCTGTTTTGATGATATTGACAAGAGAGGCAATAGCACCAGATGTGTTTGACGTCACACGGAAGATATCTGACGTCACACCTAACATCTTTGTGTTTCTCCACGTTCTTTTATTACACCTGATATGGAGATTTTTCTGCTTTGCAGCTTGTAGCGTGAGTGCTAAAGATTGTTGCAGTCTAAAGTATTGCAAATGGCATATGGTGTAGCTATAAGAATTTCATATACTTCTTTAATATAAGAAGGAAAATAAAAATAGGGATTAAGTGATTGAATTGACAAGAAAATGCTTCGAATTAATCTACTATCTAATACTAATAATATCTAATCTAATACAAAATTAATCTATTATCTAATACTAATTAAAAATAAAAGAATGAGTGTTAATTAATCTACTATCATAAACTAAATAATAAAAAATAAAAGAATGAGTTAATTAATCTACTATCATAAACTAAATCATAAAAATAAAAGAATGAGTTAATTAATCTACTATCATAAACTAAATAATTAAAAATAAAAGAATGAGTGTTTTAATGTATTGGAAATTCAACATGTTGAAAATCTCGCAATATAAACATAGGATAGTCTCAAGAAATCGTGGGTTTATCAGATTTTTAACACACACACACACAACATTTTGTTTATCGAATACGATTTCTACATATAGAATCAAAATTTTCACATTAAAAATCTGTTTTTATTCCCATCAAAAATCAATAACTTATTTTGCTGAGATGAAGGAATTAAAATTCAATTAAAAAAATGTTTTACTAATTTTTGATGCCATAATTATTTTTTGAAGAACAGAAGTTTTTTCTATGATAGAGTAAAAAGAATACTTTTTCGCTAATAATATTTTATTTTTAATATCTACAATTTCTTTTCTTATTTGGGACTGGGATTCTATGATTTCAAATTGTTCAATTTTCGGTTTATTATAGTGATATTCTAAAAAAAAAACAATTTCAAAGATAAAGCCAAATTTATTAAATAAATAAAGAAAGAGATAAAAAAAGATGCAATACAATCAATGAAATTCAAGCCAATAATTTTTAAAAAATTACTTTATTTGTACATTTCCAAAAATAAATTTGATAGCTTAGTTTTTATAATCTTTTTAACGCTTTGAAACATATTGTTATTACTTACGTGAATAACTTCTGATATCAAACGATTTAATATTATTTTGAACCACTTATATTACTCCATTTAATGTTATCTTGAATAACTTATATCACAGTATTTAATATTATCCTGAACCAGCAGTATCAAACCATTTAATGTTGAACAACTTATATCACACAATTAATGTTATGCTGAAACACTTATATCAAAATATTTAATGTTATTAACCTCAACCACTAGTATCAAACCATTTAATGTTAACCTCAACCACTAGTATCGAACCATTTAATGTTAACCTCAACCACTAATATCAAACCATTTTATTTTATTCTCAACCACTAGTATCAAAGCATTTAATAGATTGCGTCCCAGTTTTTAAACTATTTAAGGAAAAAGCAAATTTTTAAAGCTTAAGAACAATATTTCTTTTAAAACACGTCACTTAAAACATTTTTTATTAAATAATTGAAAAACTATCCTTCATGCTTAAAATAATTCAATTTAAAAATTGTTAAATAGATAAACCGTATACTCTAGAAAATTTTAAGAGTTAGTTACACATAATCGATTTTAATATTAAAAAACTGCACGCTGTGTATTAAAATCTTTTTCAATCAAATTATTTTTCAAGAAATCATCGTTCGATATATATAGAAATAATCAGTAAACATCCAAGGTTCAACTACAAATTTCCAGATAATGGTTTTAGGTCACAAACCCTTTCTACCCTAATCGTGTTATACCATTAAACTCATTGGACAGTAGATACGCTTAGCCACAATTACCAATTGATCCAATCGGCTTGTGGCCAGTTCTGATTCGTATATTCATTTAGAAACCATTGTTATCTGCACAACGTCTGTAGTTGGAGCAGCCGACTATAAAGGGCTATTCTATTCAATGTTCTCTACCTGCCCTCCCAGTTTGTACCAAAGGTGGTTCAAACTTGAAAGGAGAGTAGAGAACAAAGATACGAATTATATTCACACAGGAAACCAAGATCGCAAGTCAATTCTTTAGTTATAAATACAAGTGCCACATTTAAATTAAAACAAGATTGTTTATTTCTAACTTCTACACTAGCGACGATATTTTGATGAAATTTCTAACAATTATATACTGATTTAAAACAATCATTTATTCCACAGAAATGTATCAGCACAAGCGACGCAAATAAGATGAAAAAAGGACAAAACTTTTAATGGCGACGTCGTTGACAAATACAGTATTTCCAAGAGCTATTTAAAATTGATAATTGCGATACATACTACATTATTATATTCACACAGGAAACCCAGATCTCACGTCAATTCTTTAGTTACAAATACAGATGTCTCAATTCAATTAAAACATTATTTATTTCTAACCTCTAAACAGGAGAAGATATTTTAATAAAAGTTTCAACAATTACATACACTGATGTAAAACAATCTTTATTCTACAGAAATGTATCAACAAAAGCGACGCAAAAATGAAAAAAAGGACAAAGATTTTAATAACGACGTCGATGTCAAATACAATACTTGCAAGAACTATTTAAAATTGATAATTGCGATACATACTATTACCCACTAATTGCGACACATATTAGACAGCGTCGATGGAGCAATTGTAGGTATTTCATGTACAATGCTACTGCAATTGACATTCGAGCAACCAGATCCTCAGCTAGAATATCATAAACAAAAATCTTCATATGTTCCTAGTAAAAGTATTCGATTCTCAATAAATCGGGCAAACGGGAAATGGACTATCACGCCACAGATGAAAATTTCATTAAAATATATTTACTAGCCTAGAAGTTAGAAAGTAAATATTGCCGCAGTGAAACGAAGCATTGCCGAGTCTGCATAGCTGAATGATTATGACGCTGGACTCATAGTCAGGAGATCATGTGTTCGAATCCCAATAGACTTAAAATTTGTTTAAGTATTTTTCCTTGGTTTGTTTTCTCTTTACTTCGTGTTTCAGAAAATTCTGGACCTTTCCTTAATTTACCAGTTAAGTAACCTAGACTTTTCTTACTGTCTCCAGAAAGGTATTCTGGAACTTTCCCTACTTGTATAAAAGCTGAAGATCTCTCAGTCACAACGTTCTTAGGTCAGAGTTGAGTTAATAAATTGATTTAACTCTACTTCCTGTGTCGTCTTGAATTCTATCTACGTGACAATTTAGTGTATCAGTTGAATGGAGATATTCTGTACTTATGACTAAAGAAATGAATTGTGATCTGGGTTTCCAAAATGAATATCCTTCATATTTTTGTTCTCTATCTCAATTCTAAGTTTGTATCATGAATTTGGAATCATCCTATAAAGCAGTGTTCCGCAACCTTTTCTCACCTACGGCGCACCTTGTTTTTTTCTAGAATTCCGCGGCACACCAAAAGCTAAAGTATATAGGTATTAATTGATACACAAATTTTACAATAAATGTTTGTTTTTTATTTGAAAAGTATACATACGTAAAACCATGACATCTGAACTTGAAGACGAATCTTTCCGACATAAAAACTTATCCATATTTAAAGGGGTATAAGACAAAAAATTTTATACGAAGAACGTTAACCATACATAATTCAGTAAGATAATTATTAATAATTATCGTTAGTGGTAGGAACGTGTTTATTTACCTTTGTGTTGTAAAATAGTGACAACAATGACAAACGAGTGAACGTGATGTACCACGCGCAGATGCAAATAACACATGCGCATGAGTCTTAAACGGCGCACATAACGGTCATTTTGCTTTATCTATGATTAATTTGGTGGGCCTTGGTATTTACACAACACACTATGCAGTTTTCAACTGTTCTCACCAGGGGACCATTGAATAATTATTTAGTTATAATAATTATTCTATAGTATATTTAGAAAAATAGACATTATTATGAAAAAAATTGTCATTGTGTATTAAATACATGATGAAAAATTGTAAAATGTCAAATACAATGTATTTGACCACTGCACACCTGAATCTGGCTCATGACACACCAGTGTGCCGCGGCATACCAGTTGTGGAACACTGCTATAAAGGAATATTATGTATATGTTCATTAGACCGAGTTAAATTTTCAAATTCCCATGCCTATGAAGATTTCACTAACATCACAGATTTTGGACTACCACAGATTCATTAGTTCAAAGAGACCCATAGCACTCATATTTTATTTTTGTATAAATAATATCAAATCTAATGTAGGCTCAAAAGTCGATTATCAGAATTTTTATTCATTCAATTTATATAACAGAAAAACAAATAGAATAAAATGAGAGTTCTTTTCTTACTTCAAGAGCTGACCTTGGATCACAGCCAGTAGCATTTGTGTAGATGTAATAAAACTTCCATTCATTATTTGCCATTAGTTGTTTTATTTCTGTTTCTTGGAAAATGCATTTTCTTATAATACGATATAGTGAACGATACTCAGTTCGATTGTGGTTAGTTATATTATTCCTTTTGTATTATCTACATCTTCTGTTTCTGAACCTATGTATTCAAAAGCAGCCAAATATATTCGTTGAATTCGATCCCTTATGAAGTAGATAGTAAACCAATCCTTTATTTTCAACTAGTGTCAGCGATCCACGCCCGAGGAAGTTCTCCCCATCTTACTTATAGGTAAATATCTGAGAAATATCTTTCAGATTATTCATACACGTGTGAAATAGTCCAAGTGATTTTTTTCTAGCCATATTTCACGAAAGAACTCACTTGCAGTTGCAGATAACGTCTTTAACTGCACCTCCGTTCTTCCTTTTCTTATACTCTTGATCTGCGGGATTCGACTGTACGCGTTCTGTGTACACTCACGTCGCCTATGGTGCTTTGCTCCTAACATCTGCATACGCATCTCCTTTCTATTGAATTGTATATCCATTGTACTCATCGCAATAACCCCACCACTGCTACCTCTTAAAATTCGCATTGTTAATTAAGTTTTGCACAGCAGCGTATATCCAACAGCATTGCAATGAAGTTAATATCGAATGCAACAGAAATTAAAATTAATGTAATCGAAAAGTATCATAATAATATATATTTAAATATCTATTTTTAAACAAATAGTAATAATTGAGAGCTAACTTTGAGTACTGACCTTATAATCTATCTTATACTCAAACTAGCAATGACGGGCTCAGCTAATATGTACTAAACATTTTTTTTTCTATACTGAAAACCATCTAAATCAAAAACTTCCAAAATGATTAACACGAAGAATGCCACAACAATTTTCAGAAATCTGACCTAAAATAACAATCTGATTTATGACAATTTGATTTTAATTATATTTTTTGTTCAATTTTTAATAAATTTTTGGTTCCTGCTAGCCAGAATTGATTTTTTTGTTCTTTTCCCAGAAGCCATCTATCGATATTAGAGCTGACAAACTACGATTTTATTCGTAGCTGCACAAACATGCCAAGTAAACACAGTACGAGATAACTCGTAGTTGGAGTCCTAGAAGAGAACGCAATCTGCGAGTTATTTCGT
>JAPMOQ010000230.1:222741-236059 GCA_026543055.1 Argiope trifasciata | reverse complement strand
AGTTGGCGTCCTAGAAGAGAACGCAATCTACGAGTTATTTCGTAGTTCGCGTCCTAGAAGAGAACACAATCTACGATTTGTTTCGTAGTTTGCAGTCAACATGTTAATAATTCAGTAGGCCGCAGTGGATTACATTCGTAGTTGTTCAACATAGATTCAATATTTGTGAAAGCATCAATTACACTGAGAGAACAAAACATCTAAGCAAAAACAAAGATAAAAATATTCCTAGGAATACGATAATGGTTGCAAGAAAAAAGTTAACTGAACTGAAAAAAAAATTAAGTAACACAAGTATTCTTATGTAAGAAAGAAATTAATAAAAGAAAGAAAATCAAATCTGAGATCTTATATTTCAAGTTATCATTAGAGAACATTATTATTTTTAAGTCGTTATTTGTCTTGATTAATTAAAATTATTAACCAGTTTAAAACGGGTTGAAACAAATACAAAACTTCTCTATCAGCCCCGCCTCCTGTCAACTTATATATAAATAAGGATAAATTTTTTGAACTTTCATTTTCAATTGTTCTTGCTGGCAAGTTTTGAAGCTCGACCGATTTTGAAATAAATAAATAAAAAAAAAACATCGCTTTTCTAAATATTGACGCATGCGTAAATTGACAGCCTCGTGATTGATTCAAACCGGTTTAAATTGTCAATGACTTAAATTAAGACAATTCGTAAGAATTCAGATAAGAAATAATTTGGAAATCAAGTTGTAACTTTAGTTGGCGATAAATCGCCTTTGTGACAACTCTCTGCATTATTTTCTTATTACCCCAAAAACGAAAAATGGATGCCTCAAAAGTGATAAATCACTAATTTTTTGATTGCGCATTTGAATTGAATCTTCAAAAACCTCAAACGAAAGCAACATCGTATTCTCACATGATAATAATACAGTGCTATTAATAAAGATGGAAAATTTTATTATTTGGCCGAATATTATAACCCTAGAAAACGACAAATCGACCAAAAATATTCTCGCATTAGATAAAAATTAACAGGGAACAAATAAATGCTTGTTGCTGATATTCATTGGATATCTTTTGTCTTGTGACATCTTTCTGGATCTTCACTCAATACGTCTAAAATTTTTATATAAACTGTCATATATATATATATATATGATTTCAAAATTACCAAAGAAAAGTTATGCTATGTTTAATACACGCGCAGTAAATATTATTTGTTAAAAACGCTCATATTTTTTTCAAATATGTTTTAATAGGATATGTTTAAGGAATGTATTTTGAATTTTAATGTAATATCTTACCTGAGCATTATCACATATCACATGAGTTTCGTATAATTTTATTTAAGACTCTTCATGTTATAAAGAAGATGGAAAATTCTAGGAGTTTCTGAAAATTTTATTTCTACAGGAATAATGTTATTTTTAGAGAAAATATATATATAAGTAATGTGCACAACAAATTATTATCAACATACTGTGAACCCAAACCATTTTTAACAATTCGCTTTTTGCGTTGTTTATCTGTTGGTTGCTAATCTCGCAATTGATTTTAAATCAACGGCCTGATG
Source organism: Argiope trifasciata (assembly GCA_026543055.1). NCBI lineage: Eukaryota > Metazoa > Arthropoda > Arachnida > Araneae > Araneidae > Argiope > Argiope trifasciata. Next base: position 234,510 of record JAPMOQ010000230.1, on the reverse strand, counting down.
AACAAGAGCATAGATTCCCAACGTGGGCGATAACGCCCCCTTGTGGGCTTTTGAAGCTTTCAGGGGGGCGGTAAAAGACCCAGAGAAGGTTAGGAGGCGTTGATATGGCACAAAGGGGCATTAGAGGATTAACCAAATACAGTGTAAAATAACTTCAAGGAGCGATTCCAGGGCATTTTAAACAAGGACAGACCAGACCGAGTGTGGGATCTTTTTTTCCAATGTCAACGCAGCAGGATCACCTCAGTTAGAAGAAGAATTAATAGAACTGATGACAAAAGAGGATCTAAAAATTAAATTCAAGAATTTCGGCTGCTGAAGTCTGTTTCGCAACTACATTCAGGATTATGGTCAATTGTTCAACGACTTCTGATTGCATTCCCCTCTTCATATTTAGAAGAGCGTGGATTTAGTGCTGAGGCAACATTGGTGACGAAAAAGAGAAATGGGCTCCATAATACTGAACGTGGCGACTTACGATTGTTTTTGAGTGAAATCGAGCCTGATATTAACAAGCTCTTTAAAATGCATCTAATTCAGCCTTCTCATTAGTTAAGTTAGAAATTTGATGCCTTTAAATTTTAGTAAAAATACTTTTTAAAATAATTAGGTATGCGTTTTGATGGGTCTCTGAAACAGTCAATTTATGTATTTAGGTTCACAGGTAAGCTAAAATTTGTATTCCTCTTTTTTTAAAATAAAGAAGAAATTCAGTATTGTTTCAATTCTAACAATATCCTATCGATTAGAATTTTTTTAATTCTTGTTTTCACCATGCATTATTACTCTTATTTATCTGGAGTGGGAGGGGGGCGATATTGAAATATTGAAAAGGGGCGCCAGTTCAAAAAAGGTTGGGAACCTCTGAGCTAGAGGCTTGAAAGTTTAAACATAATTCAAAACTAGAGGACAATGAAACATTAAGTCTCTTTCTTGTGCGTCCATTTATCACTTGGGTACAAATTTTACAATAAATTAAAATCGTCCATTGCCAACAGATAGCGATATATCAAGTCGTTTGTTCATTTGTAAGTTAGTTCATAATTAAAGCAGAATTTCACACATGCGATACTAAAAAACAAAAAATTATTATTTTAATAAAAATATATAGATAATATACCTTGTTTTTAAAATGGGTCCAAAAAATAAAGTCTTTTTAGTAAATGAATTTCTATAATTAAATACTTTTTCACGTATTGCAAAAATGTGATATACTAAAAAAAAAGAATTTTATTTGCATAATTATTTCTTCGTCGGTTATTGAATGATTCCTTGAACACCCTCGTTATCGAATATCTATTGAAAAATATTCCAAATTTATTCCATAAATGGTCAAAATTAAAAATCAAATAGTCCTGTCTTTTCGGAGAAATTCGCAAAAATTGTATAAATCTGAAAGCATATTTTAATCGCGTAATACTTATTTATTAACAATAAAATGTATTAAAAAACAATATTAGTGAATTTAAATCAAAAAATAATTTCTGTAATAAAAATGTACAGAAATAAAACCAATTAATTTAAACTGCTCTGATAGAAATACTTAAAACAAATTGCCTTAGAATATTCCTAAGAGAAAAAAGCAAAGAAATTTAATCCCATTTACTTATAAAATATTTAAAATTTTGACACATGTTAAGTAGTTTTCTAAAGATATTTACTGCTATTTAATTTCTCTATAATATGTTGTTTTCATTTTTTTACGCATTTAAAATTTCCCTTTCTGTCCTGAATGTTAACAATTTATTTTTATTATTTTTGTATAATATTGAAAATGTATTTTAAGACTTGATTTTTTTGCTATATAAAAATAAATTTTATATTTAATTGTATGACTTATTTTGGCCTATTTTTTATCATTTTTGCTTTTTATATTCAATGTTAGAGAAAAATTTTCATGAAGAAACAAAATTTAATAGAAATACATAATTTAACAGATAATTAAGGTTCGGATATCTAGAATAAGCATTGTCATCGGGAGCACACATATAAACAAACTTTTCAGAATTTTAGCGCATTTATTCACCAATAACAGAGCTAATGATCGATTACAAGCATCCCAACTTACGAATCATGAAAGAGGTAAAGTTAAATTAAAGCATAGAAGATGACAGACCTCTTCTGAATGGACTTTCCTCAAAGAATTGATCGAAATATGAAAAACTGAAAACACAAATAGGAATAAAAACGATATACCAAATTTCATCCATCTATATCAATGTGTTTTTAAGTTATTTTTGTCAGAGTTAGATGAAACATAATGTAAAAAATGTGCTTTTCGAACTCAAAGAAATAAAAAACGCAGACTTTCGTTAAAATATAGTTAGAATGTTTGAAGATTACAATAATTCCTGTATACATGTGAAAAAGCAAAAATGAGAAAAGACTCAGCGAATGAAGTTTATTAAAAATTTGAAAATTGCCAACAAGTATAAAATTTTTGAAGAAATCCATTATATGAAAGTCTACTGAATCATGAATTAAATTTGGTGTTTTTTTAGTAACAGCAGAAGCGTTATCAACGAATTAGAAAATATGTATAAATTTGAAATATAATCTATTTTCATATTGATTGCTTATCTATGTTTACTCACGTAATGCAAATACTATAACAATATAAATAAATGAAATTTAGTATGTGTTCCAAACTTGTAGGTCTATATATAGTTTTAAAACTAATTTATTAAAAATAGAAATCTTGAAAAAATACTCGAATCTATTCACAATTCTGAGAGATTAAAAATAAAATGTACCATATTCCGGATGTCTGCAAAAAAAATTGAAAACAGTGAACAACATTGTTTTTTTAATAATGTTTTAACTTTTGAAACTATCTATTAAATTATGAGACGCATACATTCTATAAGGAACTTATGTATGTAGTTACTTTTACCGGAAATTAGTGTTTACAAAGAAAGGAAGTTTCAGAATTTGATCTTTAATAAAAAATACTCGAAATTTTAATGCTTTTCCCCAATAATTTCGCAACATATAATCTCTTAAAACCATTTTTGTACTATTTTTAACATTTAAAGGATTTGCTTTTCAGTTAAACCAATTTCAATTGGATACTTTATAATTATTTTTTTAATTTTCATGAATTTTTTAAAATTACTCTCTAACGAATAACGCAAAATATTTTTATCATTCACTCGATATTTAACTGCTTGATAGAATTTTGATTTCTTGAGTCGGCTTTCACAGTAATAACAATATAAACAAAAAAATGTGAAGTTACATTTCAATATTCCAAAAAATTTAAATTATGTTTTAAGAGATAAACCATTATTAGGAATGTTTTGAGTACTTGAGTTTTTAATTCAGAAGAAATGTTTTATATTTTCTTATTTTGATTCTATTTTATAAATTTATAATATCGAAACGGTGTTGAAAAATGCAAACGATAAAATAAATGCTATTTACAGTAAAATTTTTGCGCAATGATTTTTTGGAAAAATGATTTTTAAAAAATCGTTTGGTGCTTTGCAGACAATTTTTCTGTAAATGAATAAAAATATTAAAACTGCAATATGACATTTTTTACTTATTTATTCATTAAAGAAAGATATCTCCTCGAAACAAATTCCATTAGTTCGCTACATATTCTCAAATCTTGGCTTTATATACATATTTCTACAAATTATAAATTTTTCTCAATGCAATATTCTCTCATTCTGTATTCTGCACGAATGCGAAGAACTGGATGTGAATTTTGAAACATCGAGGAATTTCAGAAATAACAATTACATTGTTAGGTTGAGAAGCCTTTTCTGAGACGCTTAAATTGACCTACTTGAATTTATGCCAAGACACACTTCGGGGCCTTACCGCCTCAGATATATATGCAAAAAGATATGGATAAGGCAGCTAATAATTACATTTGGATCCTTTCTTACAGTCACGTGAAATGATAATAGTTTATTACATGTAAATTGATAATGCAAATTGATTACATATAAATTGCTTTTTTAAATATATAATTTGGTTTTTAGCGAGCACAAATCATAAATATCGAAAGATACAAGTGCGATTAAAAGAAAATCTGACACAATTCTTTTTTTCCCTTGAAAAATTCTGAATGATACTAAAAATTAATACAGAAAATAATTAATTTGGGGAAACGTTTTTTGTTCCTTTGTAATTCAACATTATGCTTATAATATTGCATCTTATAAAAACTTATAAACCGTCCCAAACATATTTACTTGGTTTATTTATTACAAAAATCTCTGTTCATAATGATGATGAATTAATATATGTGTTATTGCTTTATAGGGCAGAATATTTGACTTAGAGGTGCCAAATTTGGTATGGATGTAATTTGGAGGATATAATGCACTCCTCATAGTAACCTTTTTAACAAATTTAAATAATTAAAATTAAGAAAATTTTTGTAGTTTTTCAGATGATAACTTCTGAAAATATTTTTCTAAAATTTTACATCGTTTTCAAGTTAAAACAAAACACTTCTTTTTAATTATACCAATTTTACTGTAATGCAAATGCTTCATAAATTCGATATTTTATCTGCAGCAAATTTCTGAATGAACTGAAATTAAAAACATTTTTATTATTCCTAGAAATATTTAATCGCTTGATTTTCTTTTTTTGCTCAAACCAAAGAAAAATAACATTCCTTTTAATTATCTGTATATTTTTATGAAAAATAAAAATATATATATTAATTACAATACCACAGAAATTCGATAAGATTTTCAAACACTTTCAGTAATTATTATGGTACTATAGACTATAAGACTATTAGATTTACTATAAACTATTAGATTTACTTTCCTTACTTTATAAGACTGTGTATATAAACTATAGCAAATCTAATAAAGAACAAAACTGGCGCAAGACCATTAAAAATATGGCTTTGACATTCCAGCATTAAAATGATTTTTAACTAATTGTTTTCTAAAATTATCGCTTAAAATTTTCCTAATCTATTTAATAAGTAACTAAATTAAAACTCATTTTAAAAATCGCTTCGAGATGCATATTTTAGTATTCCAAAGTATAAAATACATGTCAAATTCTGTAGCTCTAAATCAAATGCCCTGCCCAGTAAAACACCAATACACAAACATTCCTCTTTATTATTAGTAGGTCATCCAAGTCATATTTCCCGATTCCTTCTTTCACAGAATAAATGAATTATTCTTATCTCTATTATTCGACACTTTCTTTTACGGGGATTGAGGAATGTCTACCCCCACAGTTTCATGCATCTATGGAAGCATGAGAACACTTTTCCACGTGTACGTTAGCACCTAATATCGCTTTCGGTGCCCGGCTAATGATATTTTCGATCGTAAGCGATATTCGTCACTTAAGAATCCATTTAGAAACCGTTCTCGATTTTGATTCCCGCCCTTCTTTTTCATGATGAAGTCATCTATCAAGTAACGGAGGAGTTTTCCAGGAGTTTCTTTTCAGAGTACGTGTTTCTGGAACATTCTTTGTTGGAATGATTCCTTGCTCCTGGAACTGATGAAAGTTAGGTGCACTTTTGGTGTCGGAGTAACGATTTATAATCTGGTGTTTATTCAAAGTAGATTAATAGTGTAAGTTTGATACTTCGTATAATGGTTTTTTAGTCTTCCAGAAATTTCATACAACATATTTCTAGGTTATTCGTTATTGGAATAATTGCTTGCTACTGGAATTAATGAAATTTTGGCAAAATTCTGGAGTCGAATATATAATCTAATTTTACACCGCTAGTTTGTTATTATTCCAGAATTCAGTTAATGTGTTCTGGCAACAATTTTTCATGCGTTCTTGTTCTTCAACAATAAAAAGTAACATTGTGTATAATATTACTTATTAAAGTTAGACAATGTGAACAAAACTGAAATTTATGTGACCAAAAAACTGATATTTTTAACTTTAATGTGGTGTAAAAAAACATTTTTTGCGGAATAATATTTTTTGGAGATATGGCGAAAAGTCAACCCTCATGCAGCAATTTTAATTAGCAAATTTTTAGATAAAAAATACTAATAATTTTTAAAATACTCTGTTATCTAATTTAAAAACGTCTCATAATTTATTTTAAACTAGCCGCCTTTGGCGACCAGCTGGTTCGCCATGAGTAAAGCGTTCTAAAATTTTCAATTAAATCACATATTCATTAGCTTTGAAGTAATTCCGGGCATTGATTGACCTGAAATTAATATTTTCTTTAAGATGATGGACGGAAAGTTCTAAAAGTACACCTTTTCCTAATAATATTCTTTAATTTTATAAATCAGTTAGTTTTAACCATCGATTATGCTTCCAAAATATTAAAAAAAAATCGGTGATGTTGCTAAAATATTAAATATGTTTTTTAAAGAAAGCGAGAAAGGGATAAAAGTATTAAATTAATGATACAGATATTGCAAACAATTACATAAATATGCCATTAAGTCGGGTTTTCAATGCATATCCTGTCTAAATTCAATCAGGTTTACCGTAAATAAAGAAGATTTATTGAGTTAATGATATAGATATTGCAAACGATTGTAGAAACCTTTGCTTTGCATTTATTTTTTAAAGAAAATATCACATTTTATATTTATATTATTTTATCCAGTCACGTGCTTAAAAGTTGCATTTCTGTAGATTTATTTTGCGATGATAATTTTTTTTATTTGAACTTCCGGCATTCTTTTATTTTATCCAGTCACGTGATAAAAACATGGTTAAAATATTTCTTTAAAAATTCGTTAAAAATAGAAGCTTACATTATAAATTTAAAAAATTGATAACGTTAGAAAGCTAATTTTTTTATCTTTAAATTGATGTAAAAATCATGTTTATGCGATTATATTTTCGGAAGTTATAGCGGAAAAACGTCAAAATTTCGCTTAAATTTTAATTAATTCAAATTCAAATAAAAAATTCGAAAAAGGGGCTCCGAGGTGCACATTCCCGACCTCCAAGGTATACATGTACCAAATTTGGTAGTTGTAGGTCCAACGGTCTGGCCTGTAGAGCGCCAACACACACACACACACACACGCACACACACACACACACACACACACGCACACACACACACACATTGAGCTTTATTATAAGTATAAAAAGTCACCAAGAGATAAATATATAATTCTGATAAATAAAAATAAAATAAATGATATAGTAGCTCTAAGTCCTACAGTTTCCTAAGAACGGACAATTTTTTGCTTCCCTTTTTAATGAAATAATAAATTTCATTTCATTCGAATTTAATAGCATTTTAATATGAATTTTGCAACATTAAGACTAAATTTGAAAAGTTTGTTAAAATTTAAAGAAAATTTCAAAAATATTTACAGCAATAAAATAAAAATAATTAGAAAGATATTTTATTGTTCTATAAGATGGTAGTAAAAATTGCTTCTAAAATAAAGCTCCATCTTTTAAATAATTAATAACCGTAAGACTAAACACCTCTAAACCTTAGATTAGTATTTTCTTGGTTCCAAAATGAAAAAAAAAATATTTAATTTCTTTTATTTCCAAAATCTGGAAAAGCAAACGGGCAAATACTCTTTGCTTCTAAAATAAAAGTTATATACTTATAAAATATTAATAACGACGAGACTAAAATCTTGGGGCTTTAGTAATTTATTTATTTCAAACACAAAAAAAGCAATTATTTAATTACATTCAGTTTCAAAATTAGGAAAAGCAAACGGATAAATTATCTTTGCTTCTGAAATAAAAACTCCATCCTGTTAACTATTAATTAACGTTAGTTAACTAAATATTTCGGAGCCTTTAATTAGTAATTTATTCATTTCTAAATGAAAAAAAATAAGGAATTACTGCATTGCCTTCATTTCGAAAATTTTAAAAAATAAAAGGAAAAATGCTCGTTGCTTCTATTGTAAAAACTCCAACTTTTAAATTGTTAATAGTTACAAAATTAAACACCTCGTAACCTTAGATTAGTAATTTATTTCTTCTAAAATGAAAAAAGTAAAACGCAATTCTTTTATGTCGTCGATTCCTAAAAATTGGATATGCTAACGGATATACGTGGTTTTTTTAAATCCTATAAATCTTTAAAATTATTAATATCGATAAGATTAAAAATCTTTGAGCCTTAAAACCTCGGGAAATTACTTAAATGCATTCATTTCCAAAATTTGGAAAAGCAAAGGAGCAAATGCACTTTGTTTTGAAAATAAAAATTTCATTCTGATAAATTATTAATAGTTGTAAGACTATGCACATTGATGGCATAGATTAGTAATTGATTCCTTCCAAAATGAAAAAAAAATTATTTTATTGCATTCATTTCCAAAATTTGGAAAAGCAAACGAACAAATGCGCTTTGCTTCTAAAATAAAAACTCCATCCTGTAAACTATTAATAACCATGAGACTAAACACATTAAAGCCTCACATTAGTAATTTATTGGTCCCAAAATGAAAAATTTACAAGAAATTATTTCATTGCATTCATTTCCAAAATTTGGAAAAGCAAACGGACAAATACGCCTTACTTCTAAAAGAAAAGTTCTATACTGATAAATCATTAATGACCATGAGACTAAAATTTTGGAGCTTTAGTAATTTATTTATTTCAAAATGAAAAAAAAACGCAATTATTTAATTGCATTCATTTCCAAAATTTCGAAAAACAAACTTACAAATGTGTTTTGCTTCTAGAATAAAAACTCCAACCAGTAAACTATTAATAGATATAAGACAAAACACCTCGTAGCCTTAGATTAGTAATTTATTCATTCCAAAATGAAAAATAAAATGCCATCCGTGTTCGTTAGCAAGTGTAAATTTAGAAAAGGGAAAGGTTGTAGTTTCTATTAACGGATTAGATTTTCGTTTTGGTGAACTTCAAATTTGATTTGCTGGAGCTAAATATACACCGGGCAGAGCGGTTCAAAGAAATCATTTCTTGAAACAGTATCAAGATATCTGTTGTTTTTCCTTCTGGATTGTTTTGCCGAAGACAGCCCGCTTTCAAGGTTCGTTAGGTTTACTAGCTGAAAGTGCCAAACTTCATTGCGAACCTTTCACTATGAATTTTGGAAAATAAGCATCTGTATTTTTACTTCCTTTGCAGCAAATTGTTTATTGACATTTCGTATTTCTTAATTCTTCTAGAAATATTTACGTTATAAATTTAAGATAAAATGACGCAATTATTTATCATGTGGCGATATTCAAGAGGATTTTTTAATTTAATTTTTAGAAATCGATTCCAAGCACATTGTTTTATACATACATTTTTGAATAAAACATCAAAGCTCTAAATATCTTTAGCTTAATTACTCTGTATAAACTTTTAATATCTTCATCTTAATTATTCTATAGAAGCTTTTAATATATTTATCTTAATTGCTCGATCTTATGCATTATTATAATATCTTTATCCTAATTACTCTATCTTATGTATAATTATATCTTTATTTTAATTACTCTTTTTTTTGCATACGTAATATGAAGAAAGTATAGCAATCATCCCCAGTTTCGAGTCCTGGTTCGGGCATGGTTGTTCTGAAACCTGTGTTCTATTTATGAAGTGTATGAAAGAGTCCCCCCTGTAAAAATGGGTTGTGCAAGTGAATGTATGAGTGTTATTTTTATATGATCTAGAAGTCAGACTTCTGCCCTCAAAAGCTACTGTGGGATCCTTACCCTCAGAAGCTACTGCACTCTTCTTCCCGTTGTAGCGCAGACACGACATCATCAAAAAACTTCGAACTCGAAATTTTGACAAATCGCCAAGTTTTAGACCTACATGAGTTCGGAAAACACATTTTTGGAAAATATCCGACTGCCTGTCTGTGGCAAATTCAAAAACGCCTTGAGCTAGATAGCTGAAATTTGGCGTTCCAGATTTGCAACCTTCTATCAAATTTTGAACAAAATATGTTGAGAGGATAACTGTATACCCGGCTGTTCGAATATAGATTAACACGATAACTACTAAACGAAGAGAGCCAAGTAAATAAAATTCAGTTCAAAAATTTAACATCTATTGTCTCGAAACCTGAAAAAGTTTAAGCCATATCCAGGAAGAGGTTGACGGTCTGACAGTCTGTACTTACAGAAGCACATAAACGCGATAACTCAAAAACGCAATGATTTAAATGTATCAATTTCTTTAGGAGATTTTGTGGCAAGAATAGTTCTGTTCCGGCCAGTTAAGAAAAAAAAGTCTAAAACAAGAAGTTGATTTTCGGATACTATCAAAGCATGCAAGGGAGTAACCACCAAAATATATATTTTGTAAATACCTATTTATAAATTTAGCAAATATCCAAATTAAACGTGTAGATTTAGTCAAAATGCTAACTACAAAAATTAATTTTTCGTAACTACTGTACTCCATTGCCATACGGTGATCTCTGGCACGGAAAATTTATAAGAGGTTATGCTAGAAAGTTTGAGAGTGCTAGTTATACCACCACCACTAGTTGATTTTTCAATTTTTGACTTTTTAGTATTAAATGTATAATTTATTATTAGCAATTTTGTGTTAATTTGAAATCAAATGTTTTCTCAAATTTATTTCCAAATGACGGCAATTTATAAAATCAGGATTTAAAAAACTTAAATCATTTGACTAGTGATCAGTAATTGAAAGCATTTAAATATAATGTGGGCATCGAAAAGATCCAAACGTACACTATTCCAAATCTTTAAAGATTTATATAATACTAGCAGCCTTTGGCGATCAGCTGGTTCGCCATGAGTAATGCATTCTAAAATTTCCAATTAAATCATATATTTTTTAACCAAAATTCAAGAAATAGTTTAAGTTAAAAGATTCAGTTATTAGTAGTTAAAGAGTCGGCAACTTTATTCGGAAAAACTTTTTGAGTTTAATGCTCTAATAATCCATCGATTATGCTTCCAAAATATTAAAAATGTTTTTTTCGGTGATATTGCCAAAATGTTAAATATGTTTTTTTAAGAAAGCGAAAAAGGGAAAAAATTATTGAATTAATGATACAGATATTACAAACGATTATAGAAATATGCCATTAAGTCGAGATTTCAATGCATATCCTGTCTAAATTCAACCAGGTTTATTGTAAATAAAGATAATTTATGGAATTAATTATATAGATATTGCAAACAATCATAGAATCCATTGCCTTGCATTTATTTTTTTTTTGAAGGTATCACATTTTACATTTATGTTATTTTATCCTGTCACGTGCTGAAAGTTGTATTTCTTTAGAATTGATTTGCGATGATAGTTGTTGCTTTTTTATTTGAACTTCCGGTACTGTTTTATTTTATTTTATCCAGTCACGTGCTTAAAAAAACATGGTTAAAATATTTCTTTAAAAATTCGTTAAAAATAGAGGCTTGAGGCAATAAAACATTGATACCATTAGAAAGCTAATTTTTTTATCTTTAAATTGATGTTAAAATTATGTTTGTCCAATAATAATTTCAGAAGTTATAGCGGAAAAACGTCGAAATTCTGCTTAAATTTTAATTAAATTCTAATTAAAAATTCAAAAAACGGACTCCGAGGTGCACATTCCCGACCTCCAAGGTATACATGTACCAAATTTGGTAGCTGTAGGTCCAACGGTCTGGCCTGTAGAGCGCCAACACACACACACACACACATTGAGCTTTATTATAAGTATAGATATAGAAGTAAAAAAATAAAAAATTGGATGGTATCAATAATCAGATATTAACTTATTTTGTTACAAGCATTTATTTTGTCATGTTAACTAACTTACACCTATTTTTTATAACAAAAGAAAGATTTATTTTAAATTATACTTGCAAAATAAACAAA
>JAPMOQ010000230.1:179681-222731 GCA_026543055.1 Argiope trifasciata | reverse complement strand
TAAAATTCCTCCATAATAATAACAAACTGCTAGTATATTTCTTATGGAATTATAATGTACCATCATTGATAATTTGACCTCACCTTAATTACCTTAAAACATTTTTGAGTTATCTTTGTCACAGACAGACAAACAGATTAGTTTGCAAAGGCTGCCTCAAAGCGGAAAATCGACATATCTGTTAACATTCCTAAATCCTTTCACAGGAAGATTACGAGAGAAAGCATGGTGGAGTTTTGGAATAAAGAATACCTCATTTCAAATGAAGGAAGCCTAACAAAGAAATTTTTTCCCATCCATCAATAAAAGATTGTCATGCCATCACTTTTTTTACAAATTATTAGAATGACCCAATTTCTCACTGGTGGTCATGGAAACTTTAAAAGCTTTCTATATAAATTTAACTCGTCTCCATCATCTACCTGTAATTGTAACATTGGTGGCAAGGAAAATGTTGAACATGTGCTCCTTCTATATTCCAAGTTTGCCAGAGCAAGACAGAACTTAAGATTGGCTCTCCAAGCCATTAATATACAGTGATCTCCAGATTTTCATCAACTTGTTTCCACCAGAAGTGCTCTTGAAACTTTTGTAAATTTATTATTGACATCAGTTAAATTTTCTAATTCTTAACTTATATTTTCTTATTTTATTTTATTCTTATATTAATGCTTAATAACTGTTGAATTTTCTTATTTTCTTTTGCTATGTGTTGAATACTTACTTCTGTAAGCCCCGTGTGATACTTTGTGGTGCACAGGGATTTTATAAATGCTTCAATTAAAAAAAACAGACAGGCGAACTTTTTCCAAAAATATGTGTTTCGAACTCAGAGAGGTCTAAAACGCGGAGATTTGTCAGAAATCCGTTTAATTTTTTAACGATTACAATACTTTATTATTATTTTAACGATTACAATACTGAAATACAAATGAAGAAAAATTTATTGAACAAAAGTTGCAAGATATAACAAGATAAACTGATGCTCCATTTTGATGTTTAAAAACAAGATTTTAAAACCGATTAGAATCACAGTATTATGACAAAGTTAGCAACTAAAGTTAGCAATTCCACACTTTTGAAGGCAAGTGATAACGTTTCACCCTAACTAATATAAATACATAGCAATTTTTATCAAATTCTATCTCGAATTTATAACCTAATTCACACCATAGAAAGATTATCTCATCGCAAATCCGAGATAGTAGAAAGCCTTTATTCTTAAAAAATCATCTTGGTAGACCAAGGACCGGCAATCAATTGAAACATAAGAGCCAAGAGCAACAGTTCACAAAACTTTCCAGTTTTTTTCCACTGAATTTTTTTTTATTTAATACTATATTATTTGCATATATATATAATTGATTTTAAATAAATGGCTTTAAATATCGAATAATCTTTATTCATATAAAAACAAAAATATATATAGTTACATCAATGAGAGAATTGTCTTTGCAAGTCTTATGAACATTTGGTTATATCTGGTTTATAGCTAACTATTTTAAACTTCAAGCACGAATCTATATTTTTTATTTCTTAGCTGATTTCTAAATTGACTTTTTATTATATTCATCCAAGAGAACGCTTGATCACACGAACGTGTTGACTCGTAGATCGTCAGCACTCCATATGCCAACTTTTTCACCCCAATGCAGCATTCTGGAAGACTATTCCTTTATCGAATCTGAGAGCTTCAACTCACGGTTTTTCTTTAAAAACTGTTCATTTGTTCTACGCTATGTGCATGTATTTCTGGACCTCCAACTTTTCCAACTTGCACACTCCACAAGTTTTTAGTTTTCAAATCTAGTAATTGCATTTGAAACGATCCAACATCAATTCCAAACAGTTGTTCAATGATGATCTTATTTGTATATGCGTTGAGAGGATTTACTGTAAACGCGAGAGTACTTTTGTTAAATTTCAAATTTTGTGCAAAATTCGTTCAGAAAAATTCTGCCTATCCGGCTGTTCAAATATAAGGTAACACGATAATTACAAAACAAAGACAGCTAAATAAGTACTATTCAATACACATATTTAACGTCTGCAGCTTAAACATCTATCAAATTTTGAAATTCAGCAAGGTATCGACCGTATGTTGATATATACTTCCAAAAATATGAAAATATCATGAATCAAAAACGTAATGACTTAAATTTATCAAATCGGATATGTGATTTTGTAAAATTTGTAGATTTTGCAAATATTTATTTTAATCGGTTTAATTTATAGACTGACTACTATATTTGCCAATTGAAATATAATGTTAATGTTGAAATATTTGTTTGTTTGTTTTGAATTGCTCGAATCGATAGAATTTTGAATGTGTCGAATTGAATCGATTTTTCATGTTCTTTTTTAAGTTACGCTAAAGCTGTTAAGAGATTAAATAATTAAAAATATATTTTCTTATTTTTTAAGGATTTTGATAATAAATTATTAATTTTTCGAATGGAACTGGAGAGACGCAATTTTACATCAAAAGAGCGGCAGGTTGCCAACCCCAAAAGGTAGACAAATTAAAAACCATGATACATTCCAAAATCTGCGCATTTCCCAAAGACTTGTAGCATATAAATCAATTTATTCATTATTTAAAGAACACGCCTCGGTTAATTGCAGTAAACGATAAGGCTGACCTCTTTCACCAACTCGTTATAACTTATCCGCTGACAAAGACGCATCATCATTGGAAGGTTAAAATAGGCAATTAGTGTAAGCACGACGTGGTATGGAGTAGTTTCACAAGCTCAGAGAAAAATTTTCAAGGACTATATTTTTAAATGTCCCATCAATGAGCGAATAAAGTAGGTATATCATTTTATTTCAAATAATTTATATGCGACAAAAGAAATTTAATGAAATCTATAGTCGTATATTTCAACTTGTGTGAGAACATTGTTATTTTAAGTCATTATTTGTTCTAGCTAACTTAGGTCATTAACCAGTTTAAAGAGGTATAAAACAATCACAAGACTTCTCCCTTGGTCTCTACTGCTTTCTCTCTTTCTCTAAAAATTTTTTTAAGCTTTCACTTTCCATTTTTCTAGCTAGCAAACTAAGTTTTGGAGCTCATCTGATTTTGATACGGAAAGAAATCCATCGTTTTTCTTAACCCATTCATGCCTAAGGTTAACCCTTTATTTACTGAATTATGTCGCCGTCTATTTTTCAACTTTATTTTCCTTGCAGAATCATCCCAGGGAACCCCAAGAAAAAATAATGTAATTAACATAAATATCTTAATTAGTTTAATTATTAATTAAATATTATTAATTCCTACTTTTAGTTTATATTCACCTCATGTTATTTGGGTTACTTTCTCCGTGTTCTTTAGAATACAATAAGCAAAATTAGTCATAGAGTAAAGATATAAGCTAGATTTGAATGGTAATTTTAAGTACCGTCAGTCAATAAAAGGTTAAAAAAATTGGAATTTTTGCATAAAATTTCTATATGTTAGGTAAAAAATATATAATAAAAATAACTTTTATGTGAGGGGTGTTCCAAAAATGGAACAGTAGGCATTAATGGGTTAATATCGATGCGTGTTAATCTGATAATCTCGTGATTGATTCAAACCGGTTTAAACTGGTTAAAAGCTTAAATTAATTAAGACAATTCAAAAAAATTCAGTGAAAAAATAGTTTGGAAATCAAGTTGTAGTTTAGCTGGTGATAAATCGCCAAATGTGACAACTCTCTGCATTATTTTCTAACCCTATAAGCCAAAAATGGATGCCTCAAAAGCGATAAGTCACCAATTTGTTGCTTGCGCATTTTGAGGCTTCAAAAACTTTAAACCCAAACAACATCATGTTCACACATGATAAAAATAGAAACGGCGGTAGTAATCTTCCCAAAACTTTCTAGCATACTCTCTAATAAATTTATAACAGATAACCTTATGCAACATCTATCATGTGATCCCTAACGAATTTTTTGGCGATGAATCCCGGTTATTTCACTCCAAAAATCAAATTTGGGCTTTAGAATCATTCCCCCCAATTGATTGAAAAAATTGGGGAAAACGATAAATTTAGTATGGAGTTTTGTGAATACAAAATTTCATATATTTAAGTCATTTCGTTTACAAGTAAATAAGAACGCAGACCAATTGACTATCAATCCCCTTGGTAATTTTGACTCAAAAATTTGACAGCTTTCTGTCCTATTGTTTCAATTTTGTTTATTGAATGTTACTGTCTAGCTGTCTTTTTTTAATGGTTATCATGTCACATTCTATTCTAACAGCCGGATAGACAAACTTCCTTTGAATGGATCTTGCTTGAAATTATCAGGAATCTTCAAATTTGGTATGATCATATACCAAATTTCCCTCCACCTAGATAAAAACGATTTTGAGTTATATCTTTACGAAACAGAGAACAATTTTACATAACTATCTCTTTTTTCGAACTCAGGGAGATCTAAATTTGGAGATTCGTCAAAATTTCGAATTCGAATCATTTTTTAATTACAAAACTTCCTCTATACATTGTATACAAGAAAAAAGAAGAAAAAAAAACATATCTCGCTCCAAAATCTGCACATTTCAAAGACTGGCAGCAAATAAATAAATCTGTTAAATGTCTCCAGGACAACACCAGCGGTTAAATACAGAAAATGATGTCGACCCTTTTCACCACCCCGGTGTAATTTACGTTCTGACAAAGACACATCATCACCCACAAACCAAGGTTGGCAATTAACGTAAATGAGGCGTGGTAATGGAACAGTTTAACAAACCATATCCGAGTAGAATTTTCAGCTAGGGCCCTAAATCTCTACATTTCCTTTCCCCCCACCTCTTCATTGCCTGAATAAAACATCTATAGTCTTTTATTTCGAAGAATAAAATTCCTTTTCACGTCGAAAGGGGAAAGAGGACACTTAATGTCTTCCTCCACTTGTTTTTGTCGGCGAGATCTGAAAGAAGTCTTGATTATCGCGGGGAAGTTTTAATGGATGCGCATAGCTTAAAACACTTACCTGGCAAGTCGTTATGTAACCAGGGTTTTAAAATCTACACTGTAAGGGTCTTTATTTAAAGAATATTTCCCACAAAGTGTCATTTCTTTTAATGGGGAAATGTATTTAAAAATGTCTTTTTATTGCTTTAAATAAAAACTAACCAACTTGTTCGTGTAGATTATTGATTTTTTAAGCTGAAAATCTACATAAATAAAAAAGAATGTTTCTTTGTGTGTTTCTTATGTGCTGCCGTACCGCTCATCCGATTGCGATGAAACTTAGTCAGCTTATTGCTCGCATCTATGGGATTGTTAAAGACATAGTAAAATTATGTAATCTATACTTATAATAAAGCTCAATGTGTGTGTGTGTGTGTGTGTGTGTGTGTGTGTGTGTGTGTGTGTGTGTGTGTTGGCGCTCTACAGGCCAGACCGTTTGACTTACAGCAACCAAATTTGGTACATGTATACCTTGAAGGTCGGGAATGTTCACCTCGGAGCCCTTTTTTCGAATTTTTAATTAGAATTTGAATTAACTAAAATTTAAGCGAAATTTCGACGTTTTTCCGCTATAACTTCGAAAACTATTATTGCATAAGCATGAGTTTTATATCAATTTAAAGATTAAAAAATTAGCTTCCTAACGGTATCAGTGTTTTTAATTTATAATGTAATTTTCTATTTTTAACGAATTTTTAAAGAAATACTTTAACCATGTTTTTATCACGTGAGTGGATAAAATAAAAGAATACCGGAAGTTCGAATTAAAAAAAACTATCACCGCAAAATAAATATAAAGAAATGCTACTTTTAACACGTGACTGGATAAAATAAAAGAAATATAAAATACATTTTCTTAAAAAAATAAATGCAAGGCAAAGGATTCTATGATCGTTTGCAATATCTAAATAATGAATTCAATAAATCTTCTTTACGGTAAACCTGATCTAATTAAGACAGGATATGCATTGGAATCCCGACTTAATGGCATATTTCTATTATCGTTTGCAGTGTCTGTCTCATTAATTCAATAATTTTTTCCCCTTTTTCGTTTTCTTTAAAAAAACATATTTAATATTTTGGCAACATCACCGAAAAAAACATTTTTAATATTTTGGAAGCATAACCGATAGTTAAAACTTACTGATTTATAAAATTAAAGAATATTATTAGGAAAACGTTTTCTTTTAGAGCTTTCCGTCCATCATCTTAAAGAAAATATTAATTTCAGGACAATCAATGCCCATTACTTCAAGGCTAACGAATATGTGATTTAATTGAAAATTTTGGAACGCATTACTCATTGCGAACCAGCTGGTCGCCAAAGGCGGCTAATGTATAAATAAAAATGAATGTTTGTCTGTATGTCTCTTATGCGTAGCCGTACCGTTCATCCGATTGCGATGAAAATTTGGATACTTATTACTTGCACTTATTTGTTTCTGCTGAAAATTGATAAACCAAAAAAAAAAATTATTTCCAACCCTAAAACACTGAATAATAAAATTTAACAAAAAAAGAATTTATATTATTTACGCTTCTACCTTTATGTATTACTCAATTTCAATGAATGTATTCCTTTCCGGGACGAAAATAAATATCACTCTTTCGATCATTCCTAACTAAATAAGACAGTTATTTTAAATTTCAAACAATATTTCCAAAATTATTTCTTCAGCGGCAGCAACACGCCGGGTATCAGCTAGTCTATATCTATACTTATAATAAAGCTCAATGTGTGTGTGTGTGTGTGTTGGCACTATACAGGTCAGACCTTTGGACCTACAGCTACCAAATTTGGTACATGTATACCTTGGAGGTCGGGAATGTGCACCTCGGAGCCCCTTTTTCGAATTTTTAATTAGTATTTAAATTAATTAAAATTTAAGCGAAATTTCGACGTTTTCCCGCTATAACTTCCGAAAATATTATTGTACAAACATGATTTTTATATCAATTTAAAGATTAAAAAATTAGCTTTCTAACGGTATCAGTTTTTGTAATTTATAACGTAGGCTTCTATTTTTAACGAATTTTTAAAGAAATATTTTAACCATGTTTTTATCACGTGACTGGATAAAATAAAAGAATGCCGGAAGTTCGAATAAAAAAAACTATCATCGTAAATCAAATCTAAAGAAATGCAACTTTTAACACGTGACTGGATAAAATAAAAGAAATATAAAATGTGATATTTTCTAAAAAAATAAATGCAAGGCAAAGGATTCTATGATGGTTTGCAATATTTAAATCATTAATTCATTAAATTATCTTTATTTATACAGGATTGAATTTATACAGGATATGCATTCAAATTCCTTTCCAATGGCCAATTTGTAAAATATTATTAATAGGCATATATATTGTTTAATACTATTAATTTGATCTATATGAAGTAGATAATTACATTTTATGTAGTTTGAGTCAAACAATGCATTGATGAATAATGAGTTTTAGATTTCTTCATACTTTAGTCTGTGGGCCATATTTTACAAAATATTTTTATTAATATTTTAAATAAAAGTTGCTACATCAATCAGTCTTCTAAATCAATCATTAAAACTGACTGATTTATAAAATTAAAGAATATTATTAGGGAAACGCGTTCTTTTAGAACTTTCAGTCCATCATCTTAAAGAAAATATTAATTTCAGGCCATTCAATGCCCGGAGTTACTTCAAGACTAATGAATAGGTGATTTAATTCAAAATTTTAGAACCCATTACTCATGGCGAACCAGCTGGTCGCCAAAGGCGGCTAGTGATTAATAAAGAATAGAGGGTCTTTTTCATTTAAATTCATTTTATTATTTATTAAAATTGAAAAACTTAATTGCAGTCGAATCAATTACAGAAAACTAAATATTGTATATACTCTACACTCCGTTTCGCGACTATCATGCCTAGTTTTCTTCTATTCTAATTAAATGAGGAATGCAAGGCTTGGAACACAACATTTTCAAGGCATTGGAAGCGAACTAGAATGCAAAAGCAGTCATCTATTAAGGTATCAGACTGCGTTAAAAACACTGGTTATCAACCACATTGGCATTTTTTTTTTCATTATTATTTCCAGACTTCCCTTTTTCTAAAACAGTTTATCTTTTCTAGGGAAAAGACGACCTGAACTATCATCCAGGGTCACATATTTTTCAGCCAAAATTGGTCCTTAACTCCAATTTTCAAAAAACATCTCCACCGTTTACAGGTTACTGAAATTAATAGAGGTATGCACATAAAATTTTCAGCTTGTGTTTTAAATAATATGGGCAATGAAATTACCCGAAAGCTTTATTGTTGATGAAATACTTCTTCATTTATTTGTGTTTTTAGAAAAACTGTTGTGAATTTATGGAAAAAAAAAATCCAAATATACATATATTTTTACCCATAGTATCTTTGCATCTCATAATGATTCTGAGATTTTGGTTTATTCTAATCATCATTATATTCTTAATTATATTTTATATTTCAATCATCATTGCATTCCATAAGTTTTTTTATTAGTCTTGAGGTAATAAAATAAAACCTTTGTAAGATAATTGTTTAAAAAGATGTGAGTATTCAGTTGCAAAGTCATAACGATTACGGCTTACCTTAAATTTTTGCATTGTTTGTGGTTCGAACTTGCAACGTAATCCTGTCCTGAAGCTCTTATCTGGATTATGAACTTACCACCACAAGTTTAATGAACGGAAGTCAACATTGAACCATTTAGGATCGATTTCAAGCCAAATGTAATCGTGAAATCTTTTATTGCAACTTAAATGCCGTTTGTTAGCATTTCTGGTGCATACCTAAGATTGAAGATTTTCGGAGAGGTTGTGAATGATTAGGAACGATTTTGAAGAGAAACAATGGCTAGAAACAGTGATGCACACTCGCGAGATCTTGGCGAGAAACAGTGCAATAATCTTAAATCTTTTCACGGTCTGGCTGCAATTATGGCTATTTTCACACTTGCTTCAATTTTTTATTTGAAACCTATTTTTTGATTCCTTTTATTTCTTCTTTGCTGTGACAGAATGTCCTGTTTGGTGGCATGGCGAAACTATCTCCAAGAATTTTTTGTGGGTCCATTGATTGGCTAAGAGAGGGATTTGTTTCAATGCAACTGTAAAAATGTTCACGGAAGGAAATAGTGTGAAAGTCATATGATATATATATAACATAAAAGCATTAAAATAATTAAAACCCGTTTCCTTAGTCAACAAAAATTAAATCGAAACTAATAACGTCGAAATCGAAATTAAAATTTAATTCGGAATCAAGCAACAATAAATTCACAAAAATGAAATGTAAATGAAGTACAACCTATAAGATTAAAACAATTTGTAATAACAAAATTTCATTTATAGAAGCAACAACTGGTTTTATTAAAAATTTAAACAATAGTCATTTTCCCAAAAACAACTGCAATATCAATATTTTAATTAAAAATGAAATGATGAAATATTAATAAAATAGATGGCGCTCAGAAACTCCAATCATCTTTTTTTTCTCTCTCTACCTGATACTGAATTATAATAGAAATGGCAGTTGGGGTGATATTTTTTCTCCTGTTGCTGGTATGTTCTTCCCTTTTTTTGTTGTTGTTTTCTTAATTAATTAGGTGGATCATTTTAATTTTTGGTTGAATTTTCTTTTTGTTTTTATTTTATATATTTTTGTTTTATTTGTTCATGTTTTTAATGTTGCTTTGTTTTTGTGTTTTTTGCCGTCTAAATTGGTATTTCCCTTTTTGCCTTAATTTTCTGGGGATTTTCGGGTCACGAGGGATCAATACTGCTGGACATTGTCCGATTCCTCACAGAAAAATCCCTTATTTTGAATCCTTACCTGAGGGTGACTCTTGAAAAAGTCTTCAGGCCGGATTCTTTTTCTATTTGTTGTATTTTTGATTCTATAGTATTCCTTTTTTTACTTAGCTTATTTAATTTAAACTTAGTTGATTACATAATTCTTAGCTCAATTCAACGCTATCAACTTCATTCTGAAATATTCTAGTATATCCTGATAACATTCCACTTTTTCTATTCAATTAATTCAACACGAGTTACAAAATTGAGAATCGGCCAAAAGTCGACAAGTTTCCACACTCCGAATGCAGGGATAAAATATTGCTGACTTAAACAAATTATTCTAAAAGATCTATGTGTTTCCCTTATCAGAATCAACAAGTGTGAGAAATCCCTATGAAAATCTCATAGTATTTAAGACCAAGGATAACTAATTTCTCTCTCTTTTTACGTCAATCTGCTTTCGTATCGCGTTGTAAATGGACGTGCCTTGCCCCTGCTGCTTTTGCCTCCCAGGATAAATGTAAAACGAAGTTAAAGAATTCAAAGTGTCATCTCTGATTGCCACTTCTCTGAATCAAAAATTACGCTTACATATATGCATATATTTCGCTGTTGCCATTCAACTGTTAGTAATAAACTCGTATTCTGTGCCACAGCCATTAGCGTTATATATATATAGATAGATTTTTCCAGTCAAAAATTCACGATAAGATTCAATTTCCACCGCTTATCATACAATAAAAACAAAACCCTAGCGCAGTGAATAAATTTAAAGAAGTGGAAGTTTATAGTTATCGCAGATTCATATTGAAAAGATCAACATGATTTGACCAGCCATCTATACCAGTATTCGGTTACACAGATCCATTATTTTCTGTATTCTTTTGAAACCCTTTTAAGTGAAAAGTCTTAGCATCCAATATCAGAAATATCTCTGGGGCTATTTAAAGAAAAATTCGCTCCATTAAACAAACTCAATCGAACTTCCCCCTTCAAACAGAAACACTGGCAATAAATGAAAATAGAAAAAAAAAAGAAAAAGAGAACTGAGAAGTTTCCAGATAAAATTCTTTTTTGGCCGTCGGCCCCATAAATTTCTCATTGTTTCCAGGTCAGTCTTTTGTTTGCGGTGAGACGGATAAATCAAAAATGGAAGTCAGAGGAGAGACGATGCATCAAAACTCGGCAAGGTTGAGTTCTCCGGGATATCTTGAAAAATGAAGAACGGAACGGTTGTGCCTTGTTGTGTGCTTTCCGTTTTCTTTCCCTTCTCTCTTTCTTTTTCATGCAAAAATCTATGTATTTACTGGAAATAATCAATCATTTAAAAATAAGATAGCAAAAATGTGCGTTATTCCATACACAGAATGACACGTGATTTACTACTTTTGAAAGATTGAATGATTTCAGAACTCCATTAGTAAAGTCGATTTTTTGGAATGCATTAGGCATTAGATGGCACGAAGAGTCACCATGACTGTTTTTTCACTTGTGATTCATTTCTCGGGAAAGAAAATCTGGATTCCCTTTGTTCTATATCTGTTTCGAATAACTGAAAGTTTATGAAGAAATTCTCCATAAAATCGGTTACTAAGAATACATTCGTGGATGGTATTCTAACTACATGAACGTCATCAATCATTTTAAAATAAGATAGCAAAAATATGCGTTATTCCAAATACAGAATGACACGTGATTTATTACATTTGAATGAATGATTTCGGTAGTCCATAAGTGAAGTAGAGTTTTTGGAATGCATTCGGGGATTAGATTATGAATGCGCGAAAAGTCGCTGTGACTGCTTTTATACTCATGATTCGTTTTCTCGGAAAAGAAAATCTGGATTAATTTTGCTCGATATCTATCTATTTCGAATAACTGAAAGTTAATGAAGAAATTCTCCGTAAAATCAGTTACTAAGAATACATTGGTGGGTGGTATTCTAACTACATGAACGTCATCAATCATTTACAAATAAGATAGCAAAAATGTGCGTTACTCCATATAAAGAATGACATGTAATTTTCTACTTCTGAATGATTGAATGTTTTCGGAACTCCATAAGTAAAGTAGATTTTTTTGGAATGCATTAGGGATTATATTACGATTGCATGAAGAGTCACCGTGCTTTTTCACTTGTGATTCGTTTTCTCAAAAAAGAAAATCTGGATTCATTTTGTTCTATATCTATTTTGAATAACTGAAAGTTAACTAAGAAATTCTCCGGTTACTAAGAATACATCCGTGGGTGGTATTATAACTACATGAAAATGTGTATGTGTGACTCATTTTGTCAAGAAAGAAAATCGTGATCACATTTCATTCTATACCGTTTATTCCCTCAATTCCGCATGAGTGAAAATTCTCGAAGGAACTGTGCCTAAATTCAATAACTAAGAATGTATTCATAGTTTACATCACGACTAAAAGAGGTCATCTTAACTTTTGTTTTATAACTAATGACTCATTTTATGGGGAAAAAATCGTAATCTATACTGAAAGAGAGAAAATTGTAGAAGGAATTCTATGTAAAATTGGTTACTAAGAATACATTCGTGGGTTACATTATAACTACGTAAAAAGTCACCATGATTTTTTTTTCCATTCTTTACTGGGGAAAGAGTATCATTATCACGTTTTCTTCCATATCGCACATTTCTTCAATTCTAAATAAATGAGGGAGGAATCTGGTAGCAAGAATGCATTAGTCAGTTGGATTATGGCGAAATGAGAAGTCATCATGTCTGCTTTTTCCACTCATGATTCATTTTTGTGGTAAAGAAAACCTAGAAGCACTTTATTCTATATCATTTCTTTCTTTCTAATCCGAATGAAAGAATGCTGTCAAAGGAATTGACCTTAAAATCGGTTCATCAAAATGCATTCGAGGGTTGTATTAATACATGAGAAGTTATAATAATTTTATTTTTGTGTTTCACTTTCACAAGGAAGAATTACATTATCACATTTTTTATATATCTTATTGTTCTTCAATTCCAATAAAATAAAATTTCTGAACAAAACTGTTTATAAAATTAGTTACTAAGAATGCATTTGTGGGTTATATTACGATTACATGAGGAATGTTCATCACTGATTTTCCACTCTTGAATCGTTTTCTTGTGAATGAGAATGGTGATCGCATTTTATTCTACATCGTATTTTCTCTCAACTCCAAACAATTGAAAGTTTCAAAGGAACAGTCCATAAAATCGTAATGTAATTTAATTAGATTATGATTACATGAAGAGTTGTGGGAATTGGGAAGTGCTCGGAATAGAACCTGGGACCTTTTGATTAGAAGGCCGATAACATAACCACAGGACAAAAGCATGCTCATCTCCCGTAGATGTTATCTGTCTTATTAAGATATCACCACAGACTCACCCACCAGTGAGTTAGACGAACGATATGCGTTGTTGTTGAGTGGTGATGAATTGGTTTGTTGAGTGAGTGGTTGCTGTGTGTCTAAAGCGCCGTACCCATGTTTGTTTGGCGAGCGGAGAGTTTAGTTACGCCAAGCGTTACGGCGAGCGTGCGTAGATTGTTGCGTCAAGTGAGACTGACGACTTTGGTTGCGGATAGATGGAGAGATGGCGCCAAGAGAGCAGTTGAAAACTTATCACGTCCGAGGTCATCAATTTGGCGTAGGTGTTGGTGGAATTGTGCCAATACGTAGGTTGAATTCCGCCAAGGATCGAACCTGCGATGTTCGGGTTTGAAATCCAGTAACTTATCCACTATACAAAAATGGCCACCAATGTTTAATGGTAGTTACTGGCTTATTAAGATGTCACCACAGAGTCATCGGGGTTTCTTTTCCAAGGAAAAAGCGTGAACATATTTTATTTTATATCGTGTTTCTCTCAATTCTTATTACATGAAAGTCTCGAAAGATTTGCTATAAAATCGGTTATTGATAATGAATTCATAGATTATATTATGATTAAAGGAATATTCCCCCAGACTTTTTCACTAGAAATTCGGTTTCATAAGAGAAAAAAAAACAGAAAAAAATAGAAGATCCCAGGATACAACATCTTGATCCCAATTTAATATATAGCATATATTATCATAGTTTTATTTATGCATTTTCTAACAATATCCAATTTTTTAATTTCCTAAAGGAAATAAAAATTTAAAGAATTCTCTTTTTATCAGCGTCAGTTATAACTCGAAATCCAAGCGTAAACATTTTAATTTTGTTTCAAATCTATCTTTCCTTATCAAACGAATTCCTGCTCTTATTTTACTAAATTAAACCCGGATTTCTCTACCGATTTCTATTTTTGTTTCCATTGATTTCTATCATTGATAAAATTTTCATCGATAGTCTCAGTAAATTCACAAATATTATGTATTTTAGCATTTTATTTTCGTTCAATTTGTCACTGCTTTTCTTCATCTTCAGACCTGACCCTCCGAGGGGGCGTCTCGAAATGATAATGAGATGCTTCCAATATGGTGGTTGGATCTCGCCACCCGGGTGGGTACAATAATAGATAGGGGTTCTGGACCCCATCGATGACGGGACTTACTCCCTACAAGGAGGGTTGTACCGGGACCGGTGATGACCTTTAGGATTCAATAACAGTTCCCTCAGTGTTGTCTGTAGCCGCAGCCCGGTCATTCAGTGTTTATTATTTGTGTGCCTTCGGGCGGTCGGAGAGTCAGTAATT
Organism: Argiope trifasciata; assembly: GCA_026543055.1. Taxonomy (NCBI): domain Eukaryota; kingdom Metazoa; phylum Arthropoda; class Arachnida; order Araneae; family Araneidae; genus Argiope; species Argiope trifasciata. The sequence continues at coordinate 208,276 of JAPMOQ010000230.1, read as the reverse complement.
TGGCTTCACCTTTAAACATTTGTATTTTCGAATTGTTTCTTTTTGTTTGTTTGTTTATGAATCTCTTCAGTTTTATTTACGTCTTAATGCCTTTATATTGACTCAAATATGCAATTTAAAGAAATTTTTTCATTTATTTAAAAATCAAAATAAGGACAAATCAGAAATTAATAGCCATAATCTTACTTGGGAGATTAAGATTTAAAAAATAATATAATCGGAAGAACGAGATCATAAAAATCTCGTGTAATTTCGTTTTTCTCATAATGTTTCCCATAATGTTACCAATAAATGTTTCTTTTATTTATTTGGCTAATTTTATTAGAGTTTTTAAATCCAGTTCTCGTGCACTCATTTAAAATTAAGTAAATAATTATAGAAATTTTAACCTTTTTTTTCAATCTATATACGCTCCAGTCTTTTCGGCAATACTATTCTCTAAATAACCTCAAACAAACATCTTGCAAAATCTGTTAAATGTATTTATAAAAGTGCACTTTTTAAAACTACTTTTAGTTAGTTTGTTTAAAAGCTTGAATTTTTATTTAAATCTTTTTTTTATATTTAGCTTTTTATGTTTAATTCATTATTATTAATATTATGGATTCTACAGATAAGTTTCTTTTCTTAAATTGTAGATCACGGCATTAGCACAGAATTAAAATGTTTTTAAAAAATTAACTGATAGGTTTTTTTTTAAAATCACACTTATAATTGGCGAGCTAAACAGTATTTTTCTATTACTTAAAACATTTTTACTTTTTCTTTTATTTTTAATTCCTCAATTAATCAATAGATTAATTAACAGCGTGATTTTTAAAAAATTAATTAGCATGCTAAAAAGTAGAATACTTTTATTTAAATCAATTTTTTACTAAGCCTCTTACTTTTTAATTCATTATTAATATTGTTGAATTTAAAAATTTACATCAGTTCACGTCATTAGTACTGAGCAAACATTTGAATGAAAATCGATTAACAGATAATTATGTTTTGAAAATATTAAGAAAAGTTTCATGTCATTAAAAACACGTAAAACTTAAAATCATTAGCACATCAAGAACTAAATTGAAAATAATTACAAAATTCAACATTTTCAAAGTGAAAGAAATTAAAACCAAGTAAAAAGAATAGTTTAAACTTATAACACCAGTTCACAGAAACCACTATTTTTAATTCTCTAAAGTACAAGCGAGGTGATTTAAAACTGCAAATGTAAATACTTTCAAAAGCTCGCCATTTAACGAACTCAAATCGCAATCTAGTTTTCGGAAATTCTTGAAATGAGCCGAAAAGAGAGAAACAATTTACTCTCTGGTCGCATTACAATCCTTTCAGCACCCCTGCAAATGGCCTTCAGTGGGAGTAAGTTTCATTTTCGCGGGTCGTTCACAAACAACAGATCTGCCAAACAGTTATTTTTTTTTTACTTCGTTTTTCGCCAGTCTTCTTGCTCTGCAAACACAGTTAACCTTCGCAAACAATCCTGTTTGATTTCGCGAGGAATGTTTGTCATAGAGTGTGGCAGTAATGTTGCCATTGTTATTAAACTATTATCAATTAATGCCATTTCTGAGGATAAAATACTTATATAAGGTATATTTTTAATAAATGTTTTTGCCTTATTGATTATGAAAATTCTTAAAAATTTCAAGAACAACAGATCTGCCAAATAGTTTTTCTTACTTCGTTTTTTGCCTGTCTTCTTGTTCTGCAAACACAGTTGACCTTCGCAAACAGTCATGTTTGATTTCGAGTGGAATGTTTGCCATAGAGTGTGGCAGCAATGTTGCCATTGTTATTAAACTATTATTAGTTAGTGCCCTTTCTGAGGATAAAATATTTATACATTTTTAATAAAAAATTTTGCTTTATTGATTAGGAAAATTCTTCAAAATTTCAAGAAAAACATATCTACCAAATATTTTTTGTTACTCCGTTTTTTGCCTGTCTTCTTGTTCTGCAAAAAACAGTTACCATTCGCAAACAATCCTGTTTGATTTCGAGAGGAATGTTTGTCATGGTGTGTGGCAGTAATGTTGCCATTGTTAATAAACAATTACCAATTAGTGCCATTTCTAAGGATAAAATATACAAGGTATGTTTTTTATAAACATTTTTGCCTTAATTATAGCGAAAGTTTTTAAGAATTTCAAGAACAGAAAATGAGAAATTCAGCACTTTTATTCTTTTAAGGTTCCTCAGGTGTCTCTCATTCCTTTCAGGTGTTCTAGTGGCAGCTCTCCTCTGTGGAACCATTTTTGTTCATTTATTTTTTATTATAGTAAATTTATATTTTATAAAGTGATGGCAACACCAACTTTTTGTTTTCCATTTCTTTTGAAATTGTACGGGATTTTTTTTGCCTTTAGAAGTGCGTTGAAGAATGCTGCAGTTGTATGTCTTTTGAAATTCTGGCAGAGGAAATTTTTCTTCACATTTAATCGATGATGTTTTATAACTCGATAGATTTTCGATAACTCTGGAAGTTTTGATAGCATCATTGAAATTTTAGTACCAAAATGTTAAGGGATGCTGGACTCTCTCTCTCTCTCTCTCTCTCTCTCTCTATATATATATATATATATATATATATATATAGATATCGAAAAATCAAAAATTTGAATTTTAAACTACGTTAGCAATCACGAAAGACCTTAATAAGATTTGTTAACATTAACAACAAAATAATATTTAACTATTAACACAATAAGTTAGCCTTTTAATTTCCTAGTCAGCAATTATTAATTAATTAATTACAACCGAATTAAGTGGAACAGTTAAACTGTTTGGGCCGATAAAATGGATCATCTATATCTATACTTATAATAAAGCTCAATGTGTGTGTGTGTGTGCGTGTGTGTTGGCGCTCTACAGGCCAGACCGTTGGACCTACAGCTACCAAATTTGGTACATGTATACCTTGGATGTCGGGAATGTGCACCTCGGAGCCCTTTTTTTGAATTTTTAATTAGAATTTGATTAAAATTTAAGTGAAATTTCGACGTTTTTCCGCTATAACTTCCGAAATTATTATCGGACAAACATAATTTTAACATCAATTTAAAGATTAAAAAAATTAGCTTTCTAATGGTATCAGTGTTTTAATGTATAACTTAAGCTTCTATTTTTAACGAATTTTTAAAGAAATATTTTAACGATGTTTTTTTTAGCACGTGACTGGATAAAATAAAATAAAACAATGCCGGAAGTTCAAATGAAAAAACAACAACTACCATCGTAAATCAAATCTAAAGAAATACAACTTTCAGCACGTGACTGGACAAAATAACATAAATATAAAATGTGATATCTTCTATAAAAATAAATGCAAGGCAAAAGATTCTAAGATTGTTTGCAATATTTATATCATTAATTCCAAAAATTATCTTTACCAGCGGGTGACCGAGCTCCGCTCGGAGAAAACAGGTATCGAAGCTAACTCGAAGATTTAAATTTTCAATTGTGATTTATCAAAACAATACATGCCATAAGAAAATTTGTGAAACCATTGGTGAAAAGATAACCGGTTAAACCTCGGCTTTTCATCGTCCACCAGCGATGTCAAGTCTTGATGTTCCATTGGAAATCCCCATCTGCACTGGTCTCTTCCATGTTTGCTGACCATGCACGGAGCGCTTGGGCTCATATCACCACACGGGTTATGGATCATCCATTTCGAGATCAGTTCCTTGAGTTCCGGATCATCTTCTGGAAACTTTATTAGTTCGCGATATTGGCTATAGATGGCAGCACGTTACCGCTTGAAACCTATTAGCCATTATGGCGAACTAATAAAGTTTGAAAATATCCTATCTGTAACTCCGAACTGCTCGACCGTAGCGCTTCAAAACCGGCGCCAATCGATTCCTCGTGGCCCAAAACCCCAGACCCCCAAGTTTACCGGAGTTTATTAATTCTGGGGCGATTTTCGACTTGGCAACCATTCCTCGTATTATAGTATAAGATTTACAGTAAACCTGATTGAATTTAGACAGGATATGCATTGAAATTCCAACTTAATGGCATATTTCTATAATCGTTTGCAATATCCGTATCATTAATTCAATAATTTTTTCCCTTTTTCGCTTTCTTTAAAAAATATTTAACATTTTGGCAATATCACCGAAAAAAACATTTTTAATATTTTGGAAGCATAGCTGATAAATTATTAGAGCATTAAACTCAAAAAGTTTTTCCGAATAAAGTTACCGACTCTTTAACTACTAATAACTGAATTTTTTAACTTAAACTATTTCTTAAATTTTGGCTAAAAAATATATGATTTAATTGGAAATTTTAGAACGCATTACTCATGGTGAACCAGCTGGTCGCCAAAGGAGGTTAGTAGATAATAAAATTGTGTATCTAAATCTTTGCTATTTGGTAAAACTGAAATTGGTCATTTCTTCGTGCAAAGGACTACTTATACAATTAAATTAACGAATGTAAAGTTATACAATTAAATTAACGTAACGAAAATTTAAACATAAGAATTTCTTGGTCAAAAATTCTTTGACTGAACTGATATTGGTGATATTTATAGGGCATTTATTGGGAAAGGTTTTTGTATATTGAACTCATATCAAAATAAAGAAAATAGTTTTATAATTGCGATTTTAAGTATTTTCCTACTACGATTCGCGCATGCGTAAAACCACCGTATCTTTGCTTTAAAATTTTAACACAGGTACGAAAGACCTCAAACTGCGCTTGTGCAAATAGAAAACTGTTATCTGTATATGTGATACATTTCTTTGTTTACCTCTGACTTTAAACAGCGATCTAACACTCATTCTTGAAAGAATTCACTGCTATTGATGATATTTCTACCATTTTGTACGGCATGTGTTTGAGGAAGGTTTTAATATATTGAAACCATATCAAAATTTGAAAAATAAAAGGAATTTTATCGTGTGGAAGTTAGACATAAGTTTATGCCAATTTTTCCTTTTGGATGTCATGCCACGGGCAACGATATGCTGTAGCGTTAATATAAATCAGAAGAGAAATAGAATAAATGTGAAGATGAGTTTTAAATATAATTATATTTAATAAAAGCCAGTGTTATATATACGGCCCTTTATTAATATTATAAAAACATAGACTTTTGTTTTGATCGTTTTTCTCTTATTCGAATTTATCTCCTGTTCTTCTTATTTTTTTTCCTTAGGATTGTAATTCATTACTTTAAATAGTGTAGAATCTAAAAACAGATTTTCCATGCATTTTCTAATTTTTCTACTAGGTAGCGCCAACGATATGAAATAAAATTTTAATTAATTCATGATAATTTTTTCTCACAGCATTATTTTTTATTTATGATAAAGAAAAAGTAATTAACAAACTATTTTAACATTAGTTAGCAATAAGTAGTATTAAATTATAAAAAATGAATTTTTACAAGCATATTTATGAGTTTATTAATACAAATAAACATTTTTGTTTTAATTACTTTATACTCAGTCGTTAATTTATGCCATTATTTTAAAAATCATGTAATCCAAATTTCTGTCATACTTTCCATCAGCTGGCGCAACAGGTTTAGAACCAAAGTCCAATTCATTTAACACAATTACAGAATAAGAATAAAAAAAATTCATTCATAAAATTTAAATTTTATATAAATATGAAACAATTCAAACGAAATAAAAGTGCTTTAAAAAACACCTATCGCAATAATTTATACAACAAAGCAAAAATAAGGGACTTGTGCAAACTGAAAACAACTAAATCCTTTTAAGGTTTCTCATGTTTACTTCACCAGTAAAATTTATGTACTGTCAGCAGAACTAGAACAATGCTAAACAAATTTTACAACCGGTATACACCAATCCCAAGTATATTTGCTTTCAATTCTACAATAGAATCCTTTAAAATGCAACAATTTATCTTACAAACTGCATTGAGTTGATCGTTAAACTCACTGCAGTATTATTAGTCCTTTAAAGCCCAGGAATGCTACTGTTTTGTAGTACTTCATTTCGTCCATAATAGGAGCCCGTATAATGGATCTGGACTCTACGCAATACTCATTAATAATGCATGTATCATAGATTACCTGCGTCTAGACAGCTGTGCGAAGAATACCACCGTGCTTATTTCTCTGTTGGCTTCTATCGATCGCTTGTTTTTTGGGGCATTGTTTATGCAGAGCCATAAACATTAATGACAATTTTAGTGGGGTCTTATGACTTTTTCATGCACATTCGGTTTTTGTAGTTTTTTATGATTATTAGTATAATTGAATGTTTTCAAATGATGGCTTTTAAATTATTTGTTGTGGGATTTTTTAAACCCCGCCTACCTCGTAATGCCAAATGTGCCAGAGCTACAGCGATATTAGTCAAGCATGAACGTAGTATTTGATCATGCAAGGTATATTTATAAACATATAAATTATTCATATGTTTAAACTAAAAATATTGATAAAATATTTACAACCTGAAATACTTTGTACTACGATACTTTTGTTGAATACCAAAGTAAAATCATGAATTGTTTAAAATATTGATGTTCAAAGCTTTAAAACTTATATTTTTAATCTCATGGGAATAATTTTTTTGTTTCGTTTTTTTTATTTCTAAGGTTATTATCCTTAGAATATTTTACCAAACATGGCCAAATAAATAAAGGGAAACCGAAAAAAATTTACATTTCTTAATTTGTTCAAAAGTGCATTTATTGATACAATAGTCATAAAATGTAATTATTTGAGATGTTAAAATCATCTTGCCAACTAAAAGTATATATTTTCTCTAATAGTTTTGAAATTATTGGGTCATGATTAGGAATAAATACTGTTTATATGAAAAAGAAATAGGTTAAAGATTATTTTAAGCGCTTGAAACTTTATTCTAATATGTCAAATAAATTGAAATGTATCCGATTTCATTGATATCCAAACAAATAAATGCCGCTGTGATGGTCGCTATAGACATTTAAGATAATATGAAAAAGTACTGTTACAAATATTTCGTTATAATCACCTATATTTTCATTACAATCTGTTTTTTTTTTTTTCATAATAAGCATCTGCTCTTTCAATTTTAATCATTTATAAATTTTTGATTAGAATCATCTATTTTTTCCCCATTTTAATCATTTATAAATATTTCATTATAATCATCTATTTTTTCATTACAGTCATTTATAAATATTTTTATAAGCATATATTTTTTTCATTGCAGTCATTTATAAATATTTCATTATAAGCATGCACTTTTTCATTATAATCATCTATTTTTTTCTTCATTATAATCATAATCCTTTGCATAATCATAGTCCTTTGCGCAATCAAATTTCATTTGCAGTTTAATTGTAAAATAATTTAATTCTTTTCTTTCAAATATTTCCTTGTTTGTCTATTATTTTTAATATACAAAAACAAATTTAAAATATTGATTCGAGAAAAAAAAATTCAAAAACAGAGGAATTTTTCAATAGAATGAAAACTACGGCATAGATTTGAAGGAACCTCGGAATTACCAAAGGCAAACTATTTTACATTAAATTTATAAACTTTGTCAACTGAAAATTACTTTATAAATATAAAAACAGCAAGTCAAAGCATATAAATATAATATTTACAAATACATGCCAAATTTATTTTGAAAACTTGAGTCCCAAATCCAAAATAAAGTAAATCAAAAAATGATGACAGTTCCAGAGTCAACATATCAATCCATAAACTATATCATAAGTCCATGATAAATATTGATCTTTAGGTAATGTCAGTTTATATATACTAAGCGTAGCAGAGTGAATATTTTTAATCCACAATATTCATTCTAATATGAAACATAAAATATGCAAAATTCCTTAATTATCAGCAGCAATTTTATTTTTAATGCAATTGAGATTATTCGTTGCATTTAATTTCGTAGTTTCTTGAAAAACTAATTCTGCCAAACGATTTTTAGAAGCTTCTGTAAGTTGTTTTTTCCTTTAAATTATTAATATTTTTTATGGAATAATAAAAAAATTAATTCAATACAATTTGAATACAATGGAATAAATAAAATTATTTCAAATGTTTATAATATTTCACAAAGTATGAATGGCAACACACAAGACAAAATAACATTTATATCTGATATTTTATTACTGTAATACTCTAAAGCATCATAGATTTTTGTCGGAGAAAAAAACTATTCTGTGACTTTTCGCAAAACTTTTTGATTGAAATTTGGAAAAAATCTAATCCTTAATTCAGATTTCTGTCGTGCGTCATATTATTAAAAATTTTCATTTTTATTTATAAATAGATATTAATGATATTAAATCTAAAGTTTTCTAAGTATCTTACCCTAATTGTCAGTTTTTAAAGTAACATTATTCTTAGCACTAGGAATGAAGTAAAATTTTATTTGAAGTTGAATGTAATATTTAATTTGACATTTTAAAGCCCTATTGTGCATACAGTATTGACCTAATATGAGATTAAATGGTTAAAAAATCATACAATTCAAAATTCACATCTTAATTTTCACCACTTTTAGTAATACAGAAAAAATGTCAAACTTTGGACTCTGCAAGTTTGAAAATGCTAACTTTTTCTGGAATTCTTATTATTAATTAGAATCTTGAGGTCACAGTCAACCTGTTGACAAAGAAAGCGTGAAAAACAACACATCTTTTCTAGTTGTAATCAGTTGTTTTTTGGGTTAGATCCAGAACTGTTTCTGTCAAAGCGTACGAGAAGTGTTAAGTTCTGACCTGGATTCGAACCGAGGTCACTTTAATTGCAAACAAGCATCCTCTGTTCTATTTCAAATACCAATTGTAAGAATTGGTGTTAAATAACTCCACAATGGGTGGTTATTTTGTATAAAATTAAAATTTCTTTACACAAATATAATTTAACCAAATTTAGAATGGATGTTTTTAGAGAAACATTGTTTTTTCCTTTTCTCATTATATTGGTAGGATGGGTCTTAGAAAACGTGGTATCCATTTTGAAGCAATCATTAGTAGCGTCGGTATGGTTTCCAGAAAAAACGCACGTGCGACATCCTCCTACAGTTTTTTTCGCATTTCCAAAACTAAATTTTTTTTTCACAAAAAAGTTTTTTTAATTTATTTGAAAAATGAGATGGATTGAAATGTTCTTGGATGTATTTATTTTTATAGTTTCTAAAAATAAGATCCGGCATTTTCTATTGTTTTAATTTAAAAATATACTAAACAGAATTTTTACTTTTTCTATTCATTAAACAAAAATAAATCGTATTAAAAAATCATTTCCAAGATTTATCTAACCAGAATATTTAAAAAAATATTTGAATTAACTTTTCACCCATTAGATAGAAATATATATATTTTTTAAATATTATAACAACTTTTAAACATAGAAAGGTTTAATCAAAGTTTAGTAAAAATGAAATATACGATCACAGATTTCAGGTTATGTGTGAATATTATTTTTAAGTCATCATTTGTCTTAGTTAATTTAAGTCTTTAACCAGTTTAAATTAGTTTGAACTAATCACAGAACGTCCCTATCGGTCTATCTCCCCTCTCTCTATATATGATGTTTCCAAATGATAAACTATTTATTAATAAATTTTTTAACATATTTATATAGAATTTTATGAAAATATATTTTTACAAACAAAAACTGCCATTTTCTAATTTCTGAGATCATAAAACAGTTTGTTTATGATGTCAGAAAAATGTATAAATGTATAAATCTTAGAACAGGAGTCAAATCCTCCAATTTTTCCCACTTAAGAATGAATAAGGCGGTATTTCTCCACTTGGGGAAAAGAAAATACTTTTATCAAACCTGTTATTAAACGCGAGTGGTGTTTGTTTGAACATATTATAAAAATAATTTAATTTCCACCAAAAAAATTACTGTTCATGAAAATAACAACTATAATCTCATAATTCTACGGCAACCATTTAAAAAAGCATCTGCTGTCAAAGAAACACATGTAATAATAAAGCAATGCTGGTAAAAGCAGATCAACTTTTTAAAAACGCATCTGCTTTCAAGGAAACGTACATAATAATAACGCAGTATTAGTAAAAGCAGGTAAAAAATATAAGCGATTAAAAGATGTTAATAAATATTGCCATTTATGCTTTATTCATTGTCTACGTGATTTTGAGCTTCAATTATTCAAAACCTCCTAACAAAAACAGGAACATGTTCTCACATGATAAAAAAAGTTTTGTATGAAGTCATTTAATGTAAGGTAAAAAGGAACAAGACCTGATCATCCATTAGCGTTACAAATACAGTGGGTAAAAAAAGTCTCCGTACGCAGATACGAATGCAAATCAAAGCTTAATTTGTCACACAAAATTCATAATGATAAAAATGAAAACTTAAAAATGAGTTAAAACTAATATTATTTAATATTTATTCATATTAAAATGAGGATAATTTTGACAAAATTAAATAATAAATCTTAAAAACTCAAAAAATGGTGTAAACATGGAACAAAAAAGTCTCCGTACGGTGCCCTAGTACACGAAAAAAGTTTACAAAAATGCAAAACGCATTTAACAAATATACATTTAATGATCAGTAGGCCCTCCTTTGACCTTTATCACCTCTTTTAGACTTTGAGGCATTACCCTTACAAATTTTTTTTTGTAGTTTCTGGGGAAATATTACACCAAATACTACTAATGGTACTTTTGAGCTCAACTTTGTCTTTTATGTCATATTTTTTAAGTTGTCGGCCAACTTCTTCCCACAAATGTTCAATGGGGTTTAAATCGGGTGACTGGGGAGGGCTATGAAGTTGTTGTTTAACGTGGTAAAGGCACCACTCTTGGCAAATCTTAGAGGTATGTTTAGGATCGTTGTCCTGTTGAAAAGTAAATCCAGTTCCAAGAGATAGTTTCTCTGCACTGGACAACACATTTTGTTTAAGAATATCCAGATATCCATATCGATCCTTATTTCCCTCGATGAACTGCAAATTCCCTACTCTAGAAGCACTCATACACCCCCACACTATAACACCGCTACCACAATGCTTCACACTTCCGCATAAATTCTTAGTTAGCTTTTGTTTCTTTGGTTTTCTACACACCATAACTCGCCCATCTGACCCATGAATGTTAAATTTTAATTCATCGCTAAAAAGAATGGATTCCTAAAAAGATAAGGGCTTGTTTACGTCCTTCTTTGCAAACTCGAGGCGCTTTTTCCTGTTGTACAAACTTATATAGGGTTTCTTCCGGGCCGCAAGTCCATGATAACCACTTTTTTAAAGACATTTTTCACGGTTTGAGTTGAGACTTTAATGTTGTAACTAACCATTAAATCAGCTGCCAACTTCGGTGCACTAATTCGTGGATTTTCTTGAACTTGGAGTAAGATGTTTCTTTTATGCACGCGATTTTATTTTGACGGCCTCCCTGATCGATGTCTATCCTCAAGTGAATGAAGTTTACGATATCTTTCAATGATATATTGCACAGTAGACTTCGATTTTTTAATCCTGTCACTAATCCTTTTCATGGATAATCCATCATTTCGTAATTTAATCACTAATTCCCGAATGGCTCTGGGAACTTCCATTTTGAGACGATCAAGAACAAATTTGAACTCAACAACTGTCATAATGTTGTTTTCTTATCAGTGATTAACTTTCTAACGTCAAAGATTTACTGCGGGCCTGTTTTTAACCCTTCAGAAAGAATATGCATAACGCGTACGGAAACTTTTTTTGCACTGCAATTTTACATTTTCCTTAGATATTGCAAATAATATGCTTTTCTCGTTTTTTAAAAATGAAAATTTATAAAAATCTCTTTATATAGACTTGTACTAAACACATATAGACAGTATTTAAAGAAAAATTGCAATACTTTACAAATTATGCTCATTTATTCTTAAATTTTGTGACCGTACGGAAACTTTTTTTACCCACTGTATATATTTTTTAAAATTTTAAATGGTAGCCAGCTTCAAAAAAATCCAATTACATCAAAATCATCTATTAAATATCACATAAAAGAGACAAAAAGTGATGGATAAAAGCTTGACTGTATTTTAATAATACATATATAAAAAAAATTATAGTTCTTATTGATTGCAATGAAGCAAGAAAGCGCGAAAGTGAATTAAGTACCATAAACTTTCATTCATTTTAAATCACAGATGATAGAATATATGAATATAATTAACTAACGATATTGTTGTTGTTTTCGATTAAGAATTCGACTTGACTAAAAATAATTTAATTTACAAATATTTTAACGTTGAGCGATTAGAAAATAAAGATAAAAAGAAAAACATTTAAATCGCCTTTAATTCAAATTAAAAACTTTCAAATTAGGTAAATGTTATTGAATGTTTTTCCATTACGTAAAACCAAACATCGTTTTCATGAATCTCGCCTGATTTCATGTAATACAATCAGCATCGCTTGTTTGCTCTTCTTAGAATTACGTCACAAACATTAAAGCAAAAACATTTAATTGACATTCGAATAACTTTAAAAAAATAAAAGGAAAGGAAACGGAGTTAAATCAAATGACATCACAGTTACATGGTAAATGAAACAGCCAATGAATGTTAACTGTTTGCTGCAATTGAAATCCAAATTAAAACGAATCATTTATTCGTCGTCTGCGTTTTCTTTTCTTTTAAACAAAATATTTTGACAGCATATTGCTATTTTTACTCGAAAAGAAAATGCTGATATCCTTTATATCTGATTTAATTCTATAATTAAAATTTTAAGAGTTAAAAAAAATGTTTCACACAAACATCTACACGACTGTTTTCTTGAATTAGTTATTAAAAAATTTTTTAAGTTAAAATTTCTTCATTTGTGGAAGATTTCAGAATTTTAAATTTATTTTGTTACAAGCAGTACCCGCACAGCATTTGGCGTGGAATAACACCCAAGATGAAAAATCAGCTTTCAACTTAAGTCTATCCTAGACTCGATATGACATGGGCATATCACGCAACAAAAAGACTTTAAAATATATTTTGAGATTATCAAAAATAACTACAAAACAATGTTCTCAATTGCAATGCAATTTAAAAAGAGACGATTACTCCGCTCAACAGAAGACTCACCTTCCCTTAGTGTGGACATTCTTTCTCTGATATTCGCTAGCCGAAGATTTCTTTCGTCTACCTCTATTATCGCTCAACGAAAAGGAATGTTTTGGCATTTAATATAATCCGGGCAAGGTTGGATTTCCTTTTATTGGGCATAATGAGTTTTGAATCACTGTTTAAAATCAGACGTAAACAAAGAAATGTATCACATATGCATACCACTGCTCTTGATATGTGCGCATGTGCAGTTTGATGTTTTCTCACATGCGGGACAAGTGCCAGGCAGCGATACTATTTTTTACGCATGCGCGAATACAGCATATAAATCTCGCAATAATTGCAATTATAAATTTCTTTTTTCAATATACTAAAACCTTTCCCAGTAAATGCCATATAAAATGGTACAAATATCACCAATATCAGTTAAGTATTTCTAGAATTCTTCTCTTTCGAACATATAAACGTTTTCATTTTATACAATATATAGATAAATGAATTGAAAAAAATTCAATGGAAAATTTTTAATCGATCATTTAAATTCAAAAAAAATTTTTTTTTTGAATTTTTCTCGATTTAAAAAAAAAATCATTTTGAATTTCTACTTATATATATTTGCAAAAATCTAATTGGTCTTTATTTTCACTGAATTATTAAGTGAAAAAGCGTACATAAACAACAGTATTCACTAAAATTATTCAGTTCTATTTGATTACACGTGAATAGTGACATGCAACGATAAATGATTAAATATCCAAAGTAATATCCTTCGCTAGAGGCCTTCATCCCCCAGCCGTTCATCCAGATTAATGGAGGCTAAAAATTCCAGTTGTATATTTTATGTAACTTGGAGTAAATAATTTCTACAGAAAAATATTTTGAAACTACAAAATTGCGTACTTTATAAAACTCGTACTATTTTAGAAACCTTACACAGCTCATTGTGCTATGTATTTCCCTATTCTCTATCACCTTGCCTAAAACTTCAACTTTAATTTAAACAAAAGTAATTAAACTTTAAATTTTTTTTTAAATTTTTGCTAAATAATCTAAGCATGTTTTTTTTAAATATGAGTATAGAAAATAGAATCTTCCAAAAATGATGTCTTATATGTACTACCGAATGGTTTATTAGTAGCAGATGGTAGATTATTATTAAATAGCATACGTATTACTAAAGAGAAAAGTTTTTGAATTTTACGACGATGTAAAAATTATTTTTGTGTTGTAAAGATTTCCCAGATCATCGTAGAAAAATGTCGAGATTTCACATAATTTTTAATTAATAAAAGTTTTAAAAATTTTATGAAGCTCACATTCCTATACTCCAAAGTATCTGTTCTAAATTCCGTAGCTGTAGTTGATAGAAGATAAATACATACACATTCCTCCTTACTTTAAGTAAAGATGAATATAAACACTTTATGATATAGAATTTCTAAATTAAACCTGAATTTCCTAACTCCTAACTTTTATTTTAATTCACCCCATATAAATGTTCTCTTATTTCCTGATCCAATTCTCACTTTTTATTTAATTATTTTGAATAAGTGCTCTATAAAAGTGATGATTTTAGCTTTTGATCCTGATTGGGTATTCCTCTTATAGCGCATTGCAATTTTAATTCTAATGATAAGAAATGCTGATCTGTTACGGTGTTCACGTGTTAATGCAGTCTTGTCTAGTGTTTTGTATTGAAATGGAGACTGTTAAAGAAATATTCCCGAAAACATACATCCTCTTGCTTCCATTCCAAGTATCTTAATGATCTCCATTCCACCACAAATTTTAGAATTCTTTTGCTAGCAGACGACTAACATAACGTATATAAATTCTAAAATTGTATTTTCAGATTCAAAAAAATTTTAAATTTCGAAATTCATCAAAATTTGAAAAAAAAAATAACATTGACATCAACAACCCTTTCTCTTGATTTATTTTCAACAACAGGAAGAAAAACATATTAAGATGAAATTTTTCGTACCATTTGAAAATCCGTATATAATAACACTATAAAATTTATTCCGTTAAAGAAAACCACAGTTGACAGTCAGTAATATAACCATGATGGAAATACTATCGTAGACAGTAATAAAATTTGTCTCCAGACAGAAACAAAAGCCATAAACCTTTCCTATTGAAAAATTTTATCTCCTTCATGTAGAATCCTTGCTTTATAAATAAAAAATAAGTTTTCTTTTATTTCGCAAAAATTATGATGTATTTTTAAATTTTAGAAAATATGCACATCGACGCTTCAAAAATCGTACAATATTTTGGAATTTTTCAGGTCATGTATATGTTTCTGAAGAATTCCTTATTTCAAATAAAGAAGAATGGATCTAATATTCTTAACTAGAAATATATTTGTGTGTTCTAACATTCTGTTCTAGATTTGATGATATTTAATTTTTAAAAAACCATTAGGCTGAAAATTGCTTTTAATTAATAAGGATAATAGTTTGAATATTATAAATACTATCACATTGTTTTTAAATAACGTCTTTTTTTTTTTTTTGCTAAACATTTTTTGTTTTACATGATTTCTTTTGGTAAAAGTTTTAATGAATTTAAAAATCTGAAAACTGTTGGTGAGTTAAGAATTCAAATTAAATGTATACAATTTGAAGATTATGCTGAGTATAATTTGGAATTAAATTATTTATTCCATTTTTTACAAAAACTATTAATTTTTTAATAATAAACTAGAAGAGTGATAAAAAAAAGATTACATCTCAATGTAATTAAATTTCTCCGTGTAAAATTTTTTATGGATGTTAAAATATTCATTTTTGTAGTTGTCTTTTATAATAAAAAATTATTAAATAGTTGAACATAACAAGTATTAAATAGTTGAACATAACAAGTATTAAATAGTTGAACATAACAAGTATTAAATAGTTGAACATAACAAGTATTAAATAGTTGAACATAACATTTCTATTGTTTTAGTGACTATATTTTTACATTCCCACGTTGTGATGACATTAAACACATTTTATCGCTCACATCATCATTGTATAATTAATAATAGATTTTGAAAATAAATATTGCCAAATCAAACATAAAACATAATAAAGCTATGATGTTTCAAACTAGAAGTTAGAATCTGTTCAAAATCTTTTTCCTTCCTCAAGATTTTATACATTTGGTACATAATTTTTTTTAAATAATGCTAATAAATGTACTTTTAACTCAAATTTATGGTATTGATCAGATATGAGGCCATTTTGATAGTCTAATATGCTTTTTATCATCAAATTTCTCGATGTCACAACACTTATTTTAATGCAAAAGATGACATGAATTCCAATATTTAATTGGTAAGGAAATATAGCTCTCCAGTTTAATTTAACTCCATTCCTTGTAGAGGTAATGGAGTTATAAAAAATTATTAACCTTTTTTTCCCTTTTCTGAATAACTGATATTGAGAAAGTTTAGTAATCGTCAAAAAAATTCAAACTCGATATTTTGACGAATCTCCATGTTAAGACCATCCTGAGTTTATAACATACAATTTTTGGAAAACGTCCATCTTTGGTGACAAAGATAACTGAAAAACGATTTTAGAGAGATGGTTCAAATTGGTATATGGTCTTTATATAAAATATGTAAATATCTAACAAGTTTTGAGTAGTATCTGCTCAAAAGAAGTCATCTATTAGGCTTTTTGAATATAATACGATAATTACAAAACGAATAAATTTAGATAGAGGAAAATCGGTTTACAGATTTAACATCTACCAGAGGGTGACCGAGCTCCGCTCGGAGAAAACAGGTATCGAAGCTAACTCGAAGATTTAAACTTTCAATTGTGATTTATCAAAACAATACATGCCATAAAAAAATTTGTGAAACCATTGGTGAAAAGGTAACCGGTTAAAGTGCACCATTGTAAACTATTCTAAACAAAGTTAGAGTTTGGAAAGGGAACTATTCTATACAAAGGTAAAGTAAAGGTAAAGATTGAAGTGTGTTGAAGTTCAATATTTTTGACAAATTTATTTAGAAAAACCAAACATATATACATACATAAGAAACATATTATAAACCTATAACAGCATAAACATAAAACTTTATTAGTTCGCCATATTGGCTATAGATGGCAGCACGTTACCGCTTGAAAATTTAAGTAGCCATTATGGCGAACTAATAAAGTTTGAAAATATCCTATCTGTAACTCCGAACTGCTCGACTGTAGCGCTTCAAAACCGGCGTCAATCGATTCCTTGAGGCCAAAAACCCCAGACCCCCAAGTTTACCGGAGTTTATTAATTCTGGGGCGATTTTCGACTTGGCAACCATTCCTCGTATTATAGTATTAGATAAAGTAAAATACCTGCCAAAGTTTGAGCTCTATCTAACTACGGGCTTACTAACTGTCGTATTTTTAGAAACATGTAAACAAGATAGTTCATAAACGCAGAGACATAAATATATCAAATTTAGTGTGGGATTTCGACACCACAAGTGCTACTTTGTATCAAATTTTTGTTTCAATCGAATGATAAAAAAGTACCAAAAACGCAAGTGCGAATTCATAATACTACTAAATTATGCTCCAAATTAATCGCCAAAAAAAAAAAAAAACTCGTCAAGAATGAAAAGATACATAGATACAATAAAAATGCCAAACACATCAAGAGTTAATATTCTGTAACTAGTTTATGCCAGTGTCATGCAAGGCGTTGTCTGGAATAATACCTTTATTAGAGAGTATACGAGAAAGATTGGGGAAAACCACTACCACTGGTTTAATTTTTATAAATCTATTGGAGCATTCTTATTTAATTCTATTTTATTATAACTCACCTTAATAAAACTTGTATCTGTAAGAAATTATTTAAGTATGAATGAAGTTCAAAATTATGCCAACGATCTACAAAAATTCAACATTGCCAACTTTAAAAAAAGACAAAAAAAACCGAATTTTTCGCGTTACTTTATGATTGTCAAAGGTATAAAAGAAATAAATACTACAAAATAGAATTAACACCCATTTCGAAACGAACAAAAAATATTTAAAAAACTCGAAATCAGTTTATTTTTTATTAGTGAATTTATTTTATAAAACCTACAAATGCATTCCGATAAAAATACCGTTTTTTCGCTCCGTTACGAATAGAATTAAATCAATAAATGAAAGAATGTTACGGCTACTTTTTGCAGAGTAGAAATCCCTTTTAAAACTTTTCACCGTCTCAGCGGTTGCTAAAAATAACACACTTTACTCGCTGTGTTCGTCATTTTAAGCGCAAACACGCCAGAGTAGGGATAAAATGTTTGCGGAAATAAAAACCGCAAGCAACTCAACCAGAGAAGCAAAACCAGATAATTATTTTATTTTATTTTCCTACTGTGAAAAATCGTTTGGTGTTTGAACAAATAGTTGTAATCCGATAAATAGCTTATTAAATTGATACTTGAGAATACATAAATGTTTTGATATTCCATTAAATTAAAATGGATTAGACATATAAAATATTTCGAAACATTATGATGCAGTTATGTAAAACATGCTTAAAACAGGATGTTGATAATTACTTAGTATAAAATAGCTCTTCATTGACTGAAAGGATCAAGGTCCTTTTTCATTTCCTTCGTGAGGTTACTTCGTCATCCATTACGATAATATATATGGCTCGATTTTTTTAAAGAATTTCTGGCAATTTGATATAAATGTCCCTTAAATTATAAAAAAATTATATAAAAAATTTTTATTAAATAATCAAAAAAATTATTCAGTATCGAGAAAAAGTATCAAAATTTTGATTTTCACAAGAATTGAACTCGGATTCTTCAATTTCAGGTACTAAGTACTGAAATCCTGCATTTTACCGATTGGGCTATTGCTTGTTGATTCCAATTCTCATTACAAACCGCTAAAACTCTATTTAAAGTAGTAAAAATTAGTTTAATTTAATTAATGAATTAATATTTGAAAAAAATAAATTAACATCGAGTTTCATCCACTACGAGTTTTAAAAAGTGTATTGATGGATGAATAAAAAGTATTTTCTAAACGATTGAAAATTGGAAAAAGATATATAAGTATATATAAGGAGAATGAGAACTAATAGCAGGGATTGGAAAAGATATATGAATACTAAATTTTAACTCCATTTCAAAATGATTATCGTTTTATAATAGTTTCAATGTTAAGCTTCAATAAAAAATTTGGGATTATTTTGTTAAAGATTATGTATTTGAATTTAATCCTCTGAATACTGATAATAACTGATATTTTAATCTAAATTGTAATACTGATTATAATTTTAATGAAATTAATAAGACCAGACATAATTTTGTTAATAGTGATTTAAGTAGACATTTCATTCTAATTTTATTAATACTGATAAAAGTAAATTATTTAATTGTAATGTTTTTAGTAATAATGAAAAAAAATATTTATGTAAATATTTACTCTTCGACAAAAAATTAGTTTTGAAGAATAAATATATTTGATGGAATTGTAATATTACAAGACTTAACAAAAATGATTTGCATGAAATTTTATTTGTCCTTTACAATAATTCTTCGTTTCTTATTTTACAGTAAAAGGCAAACTTGAACGTAGAGAATTTAGATAAAAAAGACAGTATTTAACAGCACTGACTAATTAATTTTTTAAAATCTTTTATAAACATTAAAAATATGTTTTGATTTTGTTTGGTTCAGTGTATTAATCCATTACTTTCCTTAATTAAGAACTTTGGAATTTTATGTTTATCACTCAGTGCTAAAAATATATTTGGTACGCCTGTTAGTTTAGTTTCATTCTATAAACATTAATCAATATTGTGTATAACAAAACATGTCTATTATATGCTTCATCAAAAAAATGAAACACAAGTTTGAATTTTTTTAATTGAACGGAATAGAATTATTAAATTTGAAACCTTTTTCATTTGGTTTTTATACTATAATGAAATACGTACTTCAAATGTTATAATAACGATCTGTTACTTACTACGTCTTCGTTCTTATTGAAATGTTTTTATTGGATTTTATTCATAATTTTATAATGTTATCATTTTTCAAAAATAACAAGCATTTTCAAGACAAAATATAATTTGAATATAATTGTTCCAAACTTTCTGCCCAAATGTTATTGTTGTATTGTGATGACACTTTACAAGCCCACTGACAGTTATCTGCAAACGATTTAAGTCGAATGAACTCTCTTTTAATTCAGTAGCATCAGCTAGTGCCAAGGGCACGACTTAGCAACTTCAAACTTCACATTCACTTGCACAGCCCCTTTTTACAAGAGATCACATTCGCACACCTCATAGATAAAACACAGAAGAACAATCATACCAAAACTGGGACTTGAAC
Organism: Argiope trifasciata; assembly: GCA_026543055.1. Classification (NCBI taxonomy): domain Eukaryota; kingdom Metazoa; phylum Arthropoda; class Arachnida; order Araneae; family Araneidae; genus Argiope; species Argiope trifasciata. Next base: position 187,901 of record JAPMOQ010000230.1, on the reverse strand, counting down.
CCGGGACACCCAGATCACTGGAAAGACGTGCTATCCCTATGATAGTACGCCAACTTTTGCCTTTATAAGTTACAAAACCAAAAACTTAAAATTGAAAGTTAACGGAGTAACGTCCCCGTCTGCAGTAATTCTAAGGTTACTTTTGGACAAATCTAATAACTTTGAAGCATTTTCAGTTGATGAAGATGACACCCGAACTGATACTTCCTACTCAGAATCCTACACTATGGCAACAGAATGAAATTTGATCCACAATGTAACGCTGTGATACAACAGCGGCTTTCGGTAGAATCGAGATTCGAAACTGAATCCTTCTAGGTCCGATGCTTAAACTTTAAGAAACATAAATTCTCAATGCCTGACAGTTTATCAAATCTCAAAATGTAGAAACATAACGGTTTTTGCACGCTATCATTACACTTTCTTATTTTATGTTGCACTAATAAGATAATAAACAAGAAATGTCGAAAATTATGTTCCGAGCTTCAAGTGTTGCAGCATGGTATTTATGATATATCTCACATAATTATGCGCACCATTAAAATGAAAAAAAGATTCCATGTCATATGAATGTATACAATTAAAGTGGGCCACAGTAGCCTGGTTGGTAGAGCGTCAGTCTCGTAACCGAAAGGTAGCGAGTTCTGCCCTCGTCTCTGCCAAAGCCCACCGTGTTGGCTAATGGCAGTTGGGGCACGTTCAATAGGTCTTGACTTCAAAGTCCTCCAAGTTCCCATAACAAATTACAAATCCCAAAATACTGAATCAGGGATGAGTCGATTTCTGATTTGGATATAAATTCTGACTTGCGGTGAGATGAATGAGTTCGACCCCCCCCCCAAAAAAAGTTGTGTCGTGTGTGCTTGAGAAAAGTCGTCCTTTCACCTGAACGGTGCCAGTTAACAACAAAAGGCGCACATTTCTGCTTTAATTCGAAAGAGGCATGACCAAGTGGCATTGGACCCATCACCACAATTAAAGTTGGATGCTTAAATAAAATATTTAAAATCTACATAAATAACACACTCTGTAGTAACTTTATATTAGCATGTTTATAACAAACCTATATTTAAATATTAAATATAGTTTGAATAGGAGTTACATTAACTGAAAATTGATATTTAAAATACTTTCTATCTCTTCCTTTTATAGTGCTCAGCTATGTAGATAAGCTTTCGCCATTAAGGCTTGCTATTAATGATTTTGGTCTGGTACATAGGGAAGAGCTACAGACCATTAATAAACCCAGATGCCGGGAAATTCCGCTGTTTAGCTCGCTTAGGTTAAATCAGACAAATCAGAGGTTTGTTTAATTACTTTGCTTAGAGGAGGTTAGGAACTTGATTTAGGTGAAAACATTACCAACAATGTATTATTTGTAATTCGGGAACAGATTCTTTGGAATCACAGCACCCTTAACTTTTATACATATATAAATAAAATCACTACTCCATGTAATCGTATTCTTAATATGTAAATTCGTCAATAAACTAACTCAAATTTTCCTTTGGACATTTCAATTTTCATCAGAATGTTTTTAAAAAACCCTTTGCTTACAAGTTTTTATACAGAAGTTTGTAAGTTTTATTTACATTCTTTTTTATTCAAAACTAAGGCTTTTATCTGCATGAACCATGTAACATTAACCCGTTGTAGGAAGATGAGGATGATATCAGATTTGATATCCACTATTTCCAAACCGCCCTACTCTAGCGAGTAGTAATTTGACCCCCTTCCCCTTCATTTCATATGCATCAGATTCACAGACTCGACTATTTTTAAATAAATTCGGGATTCGAATATAAAACCGTTTGCTCCAAAACCAAGGTCTACGCCTATGACTAGGCCACCACAACATCATTATAAGAAAGAAAAAACAGCTATAATATTAAAATGTTTTGTAAATTTTCACGTTAGAAACTTAAACATTTCAAGTGACCATATTTAAGTTTACATTCATTCATAAGTTACATGCATTCCTTTGACCTATTTGTGATGACCAATATAATAGTATATTCCAAACAATTATTTTATTACATAATACTTCCAATTAACTATTCTGTAAAAAAATTATTAACCATCTGTTGTAATAAATGGTATCATAATATAAACCGAAATAAAATTAATTATGTAACTTGTTCATATACACAGAGTGGCCAAATTATTATGGCCACCTTAAACAAAATGAGTAATTGCGTCAGAATATTACCGCCAGAGGGTAAGATAGCTACAAAAAGGAAATGCAAGACAAGTGAACCATCACTTGAACTGTTTTACAATCGGAGATATGGGCAAAAGGCGTGACTTAACTGACTCTGAATGCGGGATGATTGTAGGCGCTCGCGTCGAAACCAGTATCAACAAAATGGCTGCTGTTGTGAAGTGTTCTGGAGAAGCAGCTATTAATGTGTACAGAGAGTAGACTACCAAACAGAAAACCGGGTCTCAACGTCAGGCTTGTGGTCATCACAGGTTATTGAATTCTCGAGTTTAAAGGAGACTTATCAGATTTGCCCACTCCAACATAAGAGCAACAAAAGGTCAAATAGCGGGGAATCAAAACAAAGGAGCAACTGCAAATGTCTCTGAACTAACTGTGCGGTACACATTGCACTGTATAGGTCATGGTACACCACGACCTCTTCGAAAGCCTCTGCTGTCAGCATTTAACAAGGGCAGACGTCTCCAGTTTGCAAAGACGCGTAAGAATTAGATAGTAGATGATTGGAAAAGGGTCGTGTGGTCTGATGAATCGCGTTTTCATTTACACCATGCAGAAGGCAGTGTTTGGATATGGTGAAAACAGAAGGAAAGCGTGGATTCCCAATGCATTGCCTTCACATTTCAAACTGGTGGAGGCAATATTTTGGTGTGGGGGATGTTTTCTTGGCATTGTATGGGTCCTTTGATTACTATGGAACAGCATCTGAATTCCAAATGGTATTTAAGTGTTCTTTCAGATTAAGTGCATCTGTTATGTTAATGGTATATCATGCCTGGAATGGATACTTTCAGCAAGACAATGTTGCTTGTCATACAGCTGGCATTGTCTTCAGATGATTCGAAGAACATAGCGCCGATTTTACCTGCTTTCGTTGTTCCACACAATCACCAGATATCAATCCAATTGAGAATTTGTGGAATGAGACCGAACGGGCAATCAGACTGCTGGATCCAGTGCCATCCAATTTGAAGGAACTGGAAAGTGCAATTCATCGGATATGGGGTCAAGTTCTTAATACCACCTATCAACATTTCACATAATATATGCCAAAAAGAAATCGAGCATTATTACGAGGGTAAAGTTGATCTAACACTGCATTGAGAGGATAATCATAACAATTTGACCTTTTAGTGCATATAAAATAATAAGTCAAATAAATAATCACCAAACCTCAGCCGCTGATCCAATTTCGTCAATTTTTATTTATAACAAAACTAACCAGCCTTTCATGGTTACTGGATTACCCCCTTTTTTGAGAGTTTAGAGTCAATGTAATTGGTTTTAATTTCATTTGAATCCTCATGATGATCAAATATCTCATCACTGGTTGTCTGATGCAATCTATATTTCTTTTTGTAAAATATAACTTTGATATAATCATCTGGCTCAACAACAAAACAATTTCTCCGTTTTATTTGCCACTTAATTGATTAACTAAAAATTAGGTCTTTGCACTTGGAAAAGTATTTGAATGCAAAATTAGTCAGCTAAAAAAAAACTTGCTTATTGCTAAGAAAATTTCTTAGTGATTCTTTTTTTCTTAGTGATTTCAAGTTGAATTCCATCGAAAAATTAATGTACATTTTCTAACCACTTTTTTATACATTTCTTTAAAATTTTGATTATGGATATTAACGTCCTCTTTTAAAGCAACACAAGGACATTTTGGAAGGGACATTGTAATTTTGAACAGTTTTCAGATGACGCAGACGTCCCAGGAGCTGGGAACCCCCTCTCCAAACTTCCACACCACACCAGTGGTAGGACATTTGGTTCTAACGGATTTGACGTGCACCAGAATAGCTTACACAACGGTTCTACAGAGGAATCGGTAGTCCAATCCTGAAACCCTCCGGTTCCGAAGCCGAGAACTTACTACCAAGCCATTGCGGATCCTATGTATTTTTTAAAAATCAAAATTTTAATAAATAAAACAGCAAAGTGATGCACCGTTATAAATGGTGAGTGATGGGTACCATCCGAGTGAAAATGGTTAGCACGATTTAGTATTACTGTGTCTAATCATAGCAATACTTTCAATTGATACAATAAAATATAATTAATCAAAGTTGGTTGCTATCACTTGGTATGGTAGACGAACAATTGATCGTCGAAAGCATCAAATGAATTCTAAAAAAGCATTAATATACTTTAAATTAGGTTTATTCTAATAATGATAAAAAATTTCAATTATTCGAAACTAAACTGAAATAATAATAATGATAATGAAATCTACGATTGCGAATTTCAAGTTATGTGTGAATATTATTATTTTGAAACCATTATTTGTCTTGATTAAGTCATTAACCAGCTTAAACCGGTTTGAAACAATCACGAGAATTCTCTATCGGTTTCTATCCCTTTCTCTCTACATATTATATAATTTCTAGCTGTTAAACAAAGTTTTGAAGCTCAACCGATTTTTGAGATGGTGATAAATATATATATATATATATATATTTCTAAATATCGACCCAAGCTTAATCTGATAGTCTCGGAATTACTTCAAATCGGTTTAAACTGGTTAAGGATTTAAATTAATTAAGGCAATTTGTAAGAGTTCAGAGAAGGAATAATTTTGAAATCACGTTGTAAGGTTAGTTGGCGATAAATCGCCAAATGTCACAACCGTCTCTATTATTTTCTGATAACGTTAAAAGGGGGAAATGAATGTCTGAAAACGATAAATCGTCAATTTGTTGCATATGCCTTTAAAGGCTTCAAAAAACCATCAAGATCTCACATGATAAAAAAATCATGCATAATTTTTATTCTAATATACAAATTCAGAATATGTTATCAAAGAAAATATAAAGCTGTAAATATAAAAATTGTTTCAATCAGCGATTTTTTTAACTATTAAATTAAACATCAATCCGTGTTGTTGCAAACTGGAAGTGACGCAGATTATTTTCCCATCATCATGGAAGTATGAATTGACTATCATTTGGCTTATAATGCATTTCCTTTCATATAACTGTTTTAATGGCATTTACATCAAATCTAACAGAGTAATTAATGTCCGCGTAACACATATCAAATGTATCTCCTAATTTAATTTTGAAATCCATGGCTTGTCTAATTGGCAGATTATGATATCATATCCATATACATCTTATGACAATTTACAGATGGCTATTAAATAATATCGCTGAATTATGTGATTGCATTGTCTGCGAATTGACATTATTTTTTATATAAAAATAACTGATATGTCTAGCGGCATTGTAAACCCTCACATCAATTATTTTTATATAAACTATTTTTGCATAAATATTTTTATGTATTAAATCCTTTTATCGTCTGAATCGTTTTTAATTAAACAGATAATATTTATTGAAGCAAACGATTTTTAGAAATAGCAGTTATTTTTTTTCTATAAGTTGTTAATTTTTTATATCAAAGCATTTCAAATTTAATTCACAAATATTAAAGTATAAAAGAGGTCTCAATGAACGAATTGAGAAATCAATAAAAAAAAACTTTTTTTTTAATAAAACGACATGAAAATATATCAAATCAACAAATTTGTTAATATATTGTTAATTGTCCGATTTAAAACTTTCACTGTTCTTAAAGAATTCTGTCAATTTATTCTTGCAGAAGTTCTTCATATGTAATCTCGATCTACAAGGAAAAAAAATGTGTCATTCGTTTGCAAAAACTTTCCTTTCATTGTCTTCGTTTGAATTTGAATTAATGGATTTTCTTTTCGATTTTCGTTAAATCATTACACTGCATTTCTCAATATTTAAAGCTATCTACTTTTCTCAATTACAATATTATTTATTATTTTGTTGCAGCTGCAGATAAAAAAAAATCAAATAAGTTGTTTATAATAAATTTTTAAATTCCTATTTAAAACCAATAAAGAAACGTCACCACATAATATTTTTAAAAAACTAAAATAGCAACATAAAAAAATAAAGGTAGAATTGTCAATTAAATCTAAACATTGCTTAGCAACGGAAAATGGTAAAATTTCAAAATTGCGTCTCTTGAATTATTTGGAAAACTAAAAAAAATTACTTGAAAATGAATCTTGAATCACTGAAATGATAAACTTTTGAATTGTAAGATGATAAAAATAATATTTCGTATAAAATAATTTACTGCGAAAAAATTGGAAAATATAGTTTAATACTAATTGATTATAAAGTTGATTAGTGATTTGGAAAATTGACAGCAATATTTCTATCGTATTAACCGCTCAAGAGAAAAATAAGGGCTTGAAAAGTGATAAATCGTTGATTTGTTGCCTACGCATTCTGAGGCTTCAAAAACCTCAAAACAACATCATGCTTCCATATTATAATATCACCATTAAAAAAACCTCTTTCATAACTGTTAAATGTTCATTTTTATGAAATCAATAAGTAAACAGGATGTATAAACTAATTAAAAGTTGAAAAGTTAAACAGCAATGGGAAAAACTAATCAATCATTTAACTAATTTTAAAATAAATCACTTGCATAAGTTTATAATAAAATCTAAATCAAATCAATCATAACTAACTTTTCTATACACAAATATGCGAGTTCATTTAAATGTCGAGATAAAGTTTGTAAAGCCAATCACCACCAATAAATATGATTCTCAATCTAATAAATGTCACAAATAAGAAGTATCCAATTAAGAGAGTAGATAAATCCACTAATAATAAAAATTAATTAGCTGCGGATAAATAATCGATCACTTAAACTTGAAATTAACTAACTACACATCAAGCAATCACAATTTCGAGAGTCTAATTTGAATTAATCATAGCTGTAGCTACCAAAATATTACTACAAAGTGGGAACTAAAAATTTTTGAGTCTTTATATACTAGAGTTAAACATCATTTTTACTTTTCATACAGAAATTTATGATAACCAATTATTTGGTTAAATCTCTTTTAAAGCTGATATACGGATATCGTATTCCATAAAATGTGACAAAGTTCGCCAACCAATCGATAAAAAAAAATGTCGCCAATCCCATTTGACTATAAATCATTTCTAACCCTCAATTTCACTTATTTTCGGAGTGGACTGACAGAAACACCCGAATTTTCTTGGTAGAGCATAAGATAAATTAGCTCTCAGATAAAATATATCTGTGGATAATGGACTATAAAAGAGACATCTTACTAGAACAAATTATGTATTTAAATCCAGTTATTTAGTTCAAAACATGAGAACGGTTTTTCTGACGTAAGAAAACTTATTGATGCAAAAGAATGAGAAAGATAGTGAATTAAAAGAGATTGATTTGCCTGTAATATAAAGTTTAATGTTGAATGAATTTACAAGAACAAATCCTTTATTTAAATTTAGTTATTTTGTTCAATAACTGAACGACGGTGTTTTTAGAGAAAATAAAAATTATTGATGTAAAAGGAATGCAAAAAAAACAAAAAAAAAAACAGTGAATGAAAAGAAATATTATGAGTAATATAAATCAAACAATAAATAAATTTATTAGAATAAATTATGTATTTAAATCCAGTTATTTGGTTCAAAACATGAGGATTTTTTTGATGCAGGAAATATTATTGATGCAAAAGAATGGGAAAGACAGGGAATTAAAATAGATATATATATTTACTGTTATATAAAATTAAAGTTAAATGAATTCACTAAAATAAATCCTTTATTTAAATTTAGTTATTTGGTTCAATACATAATCGATGGTTTCTTAGAGAAAATAAAAATTATTGATAGAAAAAGAATGTAAAAAACAGTGAATTAAAATAAATATTACCAGTAATATAAATTAAACATTAAATAAATTTACTAGAGTATATTATGTATTTAAATCCAGTTATTTGGTTCAAAACATGAATAATGGTTTCTCTGACGTAAGAAAACTTATTGATGCAAAATAATGGGAAAGACAGTGAATTAAAAGCGATTGAATTGCCTGTAATATAAAATTTAACGTTAAATGAATTTACTAGAATAAATCCTTTATTTAAATTTAGTTATTTTGTTCAATACATGAACGATGGTTTC
>JAPMOQ010000230.1:161533-173972 GCA_026543055.1 Argiope trifasciata | reverse complement strand
GGAAAGAAAAAATATCCAAATTATTTATTTAGCGCAAAATGTCAAACGATAATTTTTTTTAACTTAATGTAGCAGCAAATTTTTAAACTCTTTCAAAGAAAAAATATCGAAACCATTTAAATGATACAAAATATCAAACGATAAATAATCTTTTGTTATTCGCTCAAAAAAATCAAACTCTAATGTTTAATCTAAAAACTTTGCTATTAAATGGCTTCATGTTAAAACTAACTAAATTTGTAAATAATTTTCTTGTAGTACAATAAGAAAATATTTGCTTAAACGACGTCTCGAGAGAGGCAAAGATACTTGAGCTAAATTTAGCTTTTTTTAAATTTCTTTTTTCTCCTCAGTAACTTAAATACTCTTTTGTTCGTGATCCTCTCTATCTAAAAAAAAGTTGTTCTCGACTTCAAGTTAACTTTGTAATTAAGGCAAAAAAAAATCAAGGCTATTATAAAAAGTTTCTTAAGCATCAATCAAAATAAGTGAAATATTTTTTCTTTCTTTTGTAAAGGATGCGTTCAAAATATAGAACGAGTTTTGGTTGTAGTATAATATGTACAAAATTAACTAGTTTATGAAAAAATTTTATATTTAATTCGAAATTTATCTACGAGTATTGATAAAAATTATAAACCGAATTAATATTTCATTAATTTTATTTATATCTTTATAACTGATAGAATTCCTACAAATATTTAGCCTCCAAAAAACCACTAAAACCTATATAATTGAGACTTTTTAATTCATACAAAATATTCAATATTATTTTTCAAAATATTTCTTCTTGCACAATAGTAAAGAAAGCTTGATGCATTAGCAAACTTAGTAAAATTAAAAGTAATTTTTTTAAGAAAAACGCCAAACTTCAATACTTTTTGTTCTTATGATATAATACAAGATGTCAAATACCAATTCTTTTCCATGTAATTTTGAGTATTAAATTTTTGTTTTGTATTTTTTTTTTTTTTTCTTATTTAATAAAATTATAACCCGGTTTTGAAAATGTGTTGCCAACTCATTTTGATACCAGAGAAAATCATGAATCTCGTATTATTTTTGCATCTATTTATAAATAATGATGTATGATTTTAATTTAATATTACAAAAATAGAATTAGATTACATAATAAAATATGGCAATTATTCTGCTAAAATGTTTTACTCCATTATTAAAAATGTTCGATATTCATAGGAAAAAAAATCTCTTTCCAGACAATTTTAAAACAAGGTATTGATCTACAAATCTTCAAAGTATATTAATCACATAGTCTGTTTTAACTAACACAATTTCTTATCCTCATTAATTAATTAGATTAATTGCTGTTGTCATTTGTGACAATAAATTGCATTGATAAGCAGATGGAGTTTTATGCTACCTTATCAATAGATCAATTTGCATATTGTAATATATTTACTCGTTTTACTAAAATCAGTAGAATTTATAAAAAAACTGTAAATTTTTTTATTAAAAACAGCAAAATTAATATATCCATTCTGAGATATATAGAGGGTATAAAATTAAAAATGAATATTATAAACATCTTAGTTGTATTTACAAATTTTAATCTTTCATTGTAAAAATCTGTAAATACTAAATAACAAACCAAAATATCTGTTCTCCATAATGCTGAATTTAAAGCTACTCCTATGTATAAAACAGAATATAAACTTAACATTCTAGAGAAAATTGAGGCCCACATTCATAAATTAATATTATTTAATTATATTATTTATCATTATATTTATTTTAATATTTAATTGACAAAAATCAATATTTTTATCTCTTAATATTTGAATTTGAGTCCTCTCTACAATACTGAATCTATAAATCAAAATTTAATAGAAAGATTTCGGCTGTCTTGAATATATATGGCAAAAAAATTCATCTGAGTAAAATTCACTATTCAAAATTCATCATGTGGCAACTATAATTTTTAATCATGGACAATGCAACAGAGAGTTATCAGAGTTCTTGACCCTAGAATTTGAATTTCAATCCATTTTACAATATGAAAACAGAAAACAAAAAATAAATGTTACGCTCTCTTGAAATTAAGAAAGCATTATTTATTAGTTTTATTTTTTCAAGAATAAATAAATCATAGCATTTGAACAATAAGTTTAATTCTTCCAAGCTAAATGAAATTTTTATTTGTATTCATAATATTTAAATTCTGGTATAATGTTTGGGTAAATTTTTCAAAATTTCCGCAATATTATCATTTACAAAATTTGATCCAGATTAGTTAATCAAGTTTGCTTATTGACTTGAAAATTTAATAGACATTTTAGCATCCAAATTGCATATTATTTGAATTATAAAATAATAATTGCTAGTTGTTTGTTAGAATGTTAAACTCAGTTTCAACTTTTGAAACTGTGCACATTTATTCAATCTTCGATGCAATTAAAAGTCAGTTTCAAAGAAGGAAAATGTTGCAAAAAATGTTACATTGTCCAGTTTATGTACATTGTAGTAAGATTTCTTGTTTTAAATCGCCATAATAAAATGATTGTTTAATTGATTAATAATTAATTTATAATAAATAAAAAAATAGAAGCTTATAAATGTTCCGCTAATAGATGATTTTAAATATATTCTTATTTATTATAATTCGATTTTTTTAAAACTGTTATTCTGTTTTCCTTAAATCTTTTCCGAATTAAAAACATCTGTAATTACTAGCAAACGATTTTAAGTATCGATTAACTTTTCCAAGTATCGTAATTTTATTCTTGTATTTGTAAATGTCAAAATTCCAAAACGCATTCCAAGCAGTACATGTAATACGATACATTATGATTGTGCATTTATTCTTTAAAATGCAGTCCAAAATTCAAGGCAATATCCGTTTTATCAAATATTTTCAATTGTTTATTATTCTTAATTTCTGCACAAAAATTTCTTTAAAATATTTGTTTCCAGATGAATTATAAATCACATTTTTGTGTTTAGCGCTTATAAACACATACATAAGACACGTCACAATATTAATTGCTTTCGGTAAAAAAAAACTTTGAAAAATGCAAGCTTTACACCATCAAGAATATTATCAGTGCAAATATCATCACAAAATATTGAAGGCTAATTTTTTTCCCCTTCAATATTAAATATATCAATACATGGTCACCAAATCTAAATGACAATTCACAAAAAAAATTGGTATAAATAATCCTTTATTCATTCCATAGGCTACCGAACGATATTATATCCCCAGACACCCCTAAAAAATCGAACCACTTCCCGTTATTTCTTCAGTAGAATCATCATCCCCCCAAGTGTAATGTTACCTTTAAAACCGAGGGGTCTAAGCCTTATGTAATAGAAATATATCCATGGCAAAGTGATAAGTACTGCTGCTTCTGGAATATAGGGGGTGTTCGAAAAGAGGATGGTGTAAAGAGGGGGACTTACTCTCTGTTCCTGTGGTCATCGTGCGTACATCCAAACGATTTCAGTGCTGGGGGCGGGCGCCGGTTAACAGCGCGTCATGGCGCATGGCTTCTCTCATCAGCGGACAACCAGAGAAAGCTGATGAGAAATGGCAACCCGTGCGGAACACGCCAAGGCGGTCGCCAATCGAGACGCCAAAATATCTCGCATTCCAGCAGAAGAACCGTGCTTCTAAGTGTGGCGGTAAAATGGAATTACAGTGATGCAGAATTTTGTTTTAATCGTTTTGATCAAATTTTCTTTAAAAAAATAATGTTTACATTCTGTCAAAGAATTAATAAAATTTAATGTTAGTGATTTGAAAATCGTTCATAACTCTGGAATGATAAAGCGTTGAATTTAATCTTATAAAGTTTGGAATGTAATTCTAATATTGGATGGGAAATGTCCAAGTTAATCTTTATTTAGTAGTAATTAAAATTTTAATTATACTTTTAAATAAAAATAAAAAAAATTTTAATGGTTTTTTGGGCTTAAATTTCAAAGCATATTATTATTATTGAATTAATTTTTTACTACTTTTTAAAATATGAACATAAAATTTATAGCAACGACAATTTTATATTAATATAATTTTTTCTTCTAATTTAAATAAACTTTATAAAATATTTTTAAGTATATTTTATTATGTCTCTCTTTGATTAAGTGACTGACTTTCTTCTGAAGTAAATAATAATAATCAAAAGGCAAATAATGACTTAAAAATAATGATGTTCTCTCATGATAAAATGAAATGTGCAATAGTAGATATTTTTTTTTTCATTTTAGGACTTAAAAAAAATTATTGGGATCAATTTAGGAATGACTTAGCTGAATTAGAAACTTTTTTGTCGTCACTATCACAGAGTATTACAATATGAAATATTGTACCATAATCCTTAGCTTATTTATTATCATAACTATTGTGATGGTTCAAGCCGATTAGATGTTCCCTTTTCTGTGAAATCTTAATAATTGTAGTGGGGGGGGGGAAGGTTATAATGACCAGGTAATAAACTCACTCTTTCAGTTGGTCCGAGACCCGAGATCCAGTTCCACTGTTTATCTCCCTTATATCTGAGCTTAAATCATTTACAATGGTTCAAATATTCATTAGAAGAAGTATAAAAATCAAGGAAATTTGGTGCCAACTTTGGTTTCGTCAAAATCATCTAACAGCAATTCAAAATCATGAAGTCTGTTCCTAGATGGCTCCCAAATTATTTTAAAATTCCATTTTGAAACAATTTAATAAACTGTTAAAGAGAAGAAATAATCTAATTGGACAATAAGTGGGAACCACATACATGAATTTCAGCTTGATAAAATTTGAAGATTTTGTTCTGATTGTAAGATTTTGACATAACGTAACATAACGCCATCTTGCGCCCCCGGTGCCAATATAACATTAAGTTATCTAACCGGTTAGAAGAGCATGAAATGGAAGGAAACAAAAAGGGAAGAAAGAGATAAAAATAAAGAAAGATAGAGACGACAAACCATCCAGGTATCTCCAGAGAGAATCCCATTGGTGTCGAATCTTACACGATTACATTCAGTTTTTGGGTGAGGCAAAAGTTATATGGGGGGAACAAAAATAAGTTACACTTTTGAAGTTATACTTTCGGCTGATTATGATTGGCAATTGGGTCTCAGCTATTGTATAATCCTGAAGAGGTCTTGGTATTTATGGATATGGTTTATTATGGAGTGGATCTTGCTGCGTGAATGGATGTTCGATGCAACCCTCCTGTACCATTCTTCCTCAGGAGGGTTGCATCGAACATCCATTCACGCTAAGATTTTGACATCGAGTCCACCTTCGATTACTGATTCTTGTAAAAGATGCTCAAAGAAGTATATCTTGAACACATTAAATTTCCACAGATGTGGTATTGAATTATTGTTCTATAATATCTTCAGAAGTTACTGCAAAATTTTATTCAACCTTTAGATGAAATGTCAAACCTATTGGTCTGGTTCCACTAAAACTTTCTCGCACACTCCCTAATAAAACTATTATCTCAGAGAAAAACATCGCATTTACGTACAATAGCTACGAAATATTAACATCCAGATTGAATTTAGCATCTTTAGTGAATCTGTTGTGATCGAGATATTCAGTTATTTTGTGGTTAATCCATGTTTATTAGATGCGATAAATAGATCTGAAGGGCCGCGGTAGCCTGGTTGGTAGAGCGTCAGTCTCGTAACCGAAAGGTCGCGGGTTCTGTCCTCGTCTTGGCCAAAGACCGCCGTGTTGGCTAATGGCAGTTGGGGCACGTTAAATATGTCGAGATTGCAAAGTCCTCTAAGATCCCATAACAAAACGATACCTCTGGTGGTACTGAATCAGAGATGAGTCGGTCTCTGATTTGGATCTAAATTCCGACTTGCTGATGGTTGAATGAGAGTATGAATGAATTCGACCACCCCCTAAAAAAGGGTTGTGTCGTGTGTGTGAGCTAGAAAGTCAGACTTCTGCCCTCTGGGTGCTCAGGGGTCTTTACCCTCAGAAGCTACTGCACCCCCTTTCCGTGAAAAACACTGACACGACAACAACAATAGATCTGAAAATATTTTTTACACTCTTGACGGTTGTATTATGCCTATTAAATTTGCTTGAATGCAAGCAATATGCTGTCGAAGTTTTATTGAAATCAGATGAGCGGTACGGCAGCGCATAAGTGACATACAGACAAATATTCATTTTTATTTATATTAATTATTAAACACAAGGAAACGAAACAAAACAAGATATGGCGGTTTTTAGTTTAATTTTTTATTTTTTATTGGTATAAAAGCATTTGGTTTTATTAGTTAACTATACCGAGTTATAACGGGAGAATTAAAATAAAGTTTTATATTAGTTTTTGTCAGATAGTTTTTAAAACAAGGGACAACACAAAGTGACACTTGACATTCTGTACACTAGTATCTAATCTCTCTTCTTACTGGTTTACCTCTGGAGTCTCTTTTACGGGAGCACAGAGTACACTGTCTCGTTGGATTTTATTATTATTATTTTTTTCAATAGCAGGAATCAATATCTGAAAAACCATCGCTTTCGGTATCTTCCATCAAAGCTATTATTTTATTTTTTCTCAAAGTAACTATCCTTTTTTTATTCATTGTAATTCACAAGCAGATGCATGCGATATAACATGGAAAACACGTGACCAATCCCGTCAAAAGAACCGCGAAACCAACAAAACTTGGCAAACTGCCAATCAAGGCTGAATATTTCCTTTCATTTACTTTTGGCCGAGTAAAGCTATGATAAAAAAAATCGTACTCAAAAACTCTACTTCGCTCGAATTTTCTCGAGATAATAATTAACTTCATTATATACGAGCCCATGATACTCGAGATGAGCAGACAAGCGGTTAAAGAGAAGAAGTCATTGAATTGGACAATGAGAGGGAACTACAGATACGAATCAAATGGTTGCAGCTCGATAAAATTTGATGATTCTGTTCTAATAGTAAGATTTTGACATCGAGTCCAACTTCGAAAATTTATTCTAATAAAGATGCTAGTAAAAAAGTATATAGGTCTTGAACACATTAAATTTCCACAAATGTGGCGGTGAAGTTTGAAGGGGAATTTTTTTTGTATCAAGTTTCATCTTCATCATCTGATCATAATTCACATTTGTGCTATCAGTTCCAAGGCGTTTTTCGGTACAGGTTTAGTTTAGTTATATTAACGTCCCGTTTAAAGCAACACGGGGGCTATTTTGGGACGGACCTCGTAATTTCGAACCACGGTCAGATGACGAGGACGACAACTGAAGTGGTACCCCCCTTTCCACACCACGCCACACCAGCGGGAGGACGTTTGGCCTGACAGATTTAACGTGCAACAGACCCCCTCACACGACGGCTCTTCGGTGGAATCGAGTCTCGAACCTGAAACCCTCTAGCTTCGAAGCCGAGACTTTACCACCACGCCACCGCGGCCCCTTTCGGTATAGGAAAAAGATTTCAAGATATGAATTTCTTGAAGTCATTAAGGTTTTATCTATCAAGAATGAATGACATATGACAGTTTATTAAAGCTGCTACTGTTTTTACTGGTTTCCGATACATAATTTGTTATTGCAAAATTTGAGTTCATAAGATGTTTTTTTAAAGAATTGTTTACATATTATAGATCTAGTAATGAATGAGTATTTAATGGATTATAGATTTAATACATTAAAAAATACATTTGCAGCAGGCATCCTGACATAGTGGTAGTGCGTTTTCCTTGTGATGTGGGTCCGAGTCCCGGTTTGGGCATGATTGTTCTTCCACTGCTCTATCTGTGAGATAGGCCACGGTGGCCTGGTGGTAAGGTCTCGGCTTCGGAACCGGAGCGTTTCAGGTTCGAGACTCGATTCCACCGAAGAACCGTCGTGTTAGGGGGTCTCTTTCACGTTAAATCTGTCAGGCCAAACGTCCTCCCGCTGATGTAGTGTGGTGTGGAGAGGGGGATGCCACTTCAGGTGTTGTCCTCGTCATCTGTTCTTGGTTCAAAATTACGAGTTCCGTCCCAAAATAGCCCTCGCGTTGCATTAAACGGGACGTTAATATAACTAAACTAAACTAAACTAAAAAATCTGTGAGATGTGTGAATGTGCCCTCCTGTAAAAAAGGGTTGTGCAAGCGAATGAGTGATAAGTGAATGGCAAAGTCATTCTCTTAGCCCTAGTTGGCGCTAATAAATCAAGAAACGCACCCTATCAGTTTAAATTGTTGTCTTCGTAACAATGGGATTATCCAATGGTAAGAAACAATAAAAATTAGTTTTATTATAATTCATTTTATGTAATTTTATTTACACATTACGTTTTGAAGCAACGCTAGGGTTATTTCAAAGAGTCTTTTCAGATTTCAGTGTCATTTAAAAAAAATTAATATGAAAGACTATAACTAAAACATATTAACAGAATTTTGAAATAATACTAAAAAGTTTAAAATCTGATGGTTAAAAAATATCAGGAAATATTGTTTTGGTTTATTTTTTACGGTCTCAATCTAATCAATTTAATTTTGAATATAGGGAGACGATTTTGAAGTAATAAAATTTGTAGAAACTCCGTTGCTAGGCAACCGATGGACTTTGAGCTAAATTTATTATCTTTTTATTTTGTAAATATCTTTTGATAATGTTTTTATAGTTTTTAAAAAACTTCGGAAGCTTATTAAATTAGGTTAAAAAATTACTACGCAATCTTCGGCCATTTATTTTCAGTTGTGCTCTCAAGAAAGTAATAAATAATCAATAATGTAATTAAGACTATATAACTCAGATTAGAAAATTAGTTATCAGCGGTTTTTTCGTCTCGGTTCAGTTGATATTCTAATTTTAACCTTTAAAAAAATGTTTCAGACGATTAAAAGATGCTTTGAGTTATAATATTTTATACAAAAAATGTTTTAAACTAAAAATAATTCACACTAGCCACTTTTGGTAACCAGCTGGTCCGAAACGTAAATTTTATCAAGATTTCACATTCCAATTAAATGATGATGATAATACTTTCTCTGGGCCTATTGCTTATATGAAAAAATAAAAAGATGTTCAGTGAAAATTAGACACCAACGTAATCAAATATTATTTAGAAACATGAAAAATAACGGCACTATTAATTACAACGATCATCATAATTCTAGTTCGAAATAAGAGCGCCAGTATTGTTTTTAGTGCCTCATATTTTGTATTCGTCGCTTTTGATATCTAACTGATACGTTAAGAGTATTGAATGTGTTTATTACATTCCCTTACACACAATATAGAGAAAATACAGTGACAAAAAATTCGTATTTGGGGATTCTAAGAACACATTCTTGCAAATGTATATATTTTAAGGATAAAGATACCTCCAAAACACTTAAACATAGATGGTTGGAATTTGATGAACGATGTTTACGCCAAATTTGCCAAAATTACGCCAAGATTTCTACCAAATTTTAAGTAAAATCTATTGAGAGGAAGTCCGTCTGTTCAAACATGTCAATACTATAATTTTACGAAACGAAGACAGTTAGATGGATAAAATTCGATACAGAGATTTAATGACTGTATGCAGGCTATTGTCAAATTTTGAATCAAACCACACTACGGGCTGACTATCTTTTGGTCTGTAGTTTCAGAATCATATGAACTCGATAGTCAAAAACGCAATGATTTAAATAAGTCAAATTTGGTAGGAGATTTTTGGAACTACAAGTGCAGTTTTGTGTCAATTTTTTGTTTCAATCGGTTGAGAAAAACGTGTCTAAAATACAAATTTGATTTTTGCATACTATTAGAGCATACCAAGGACTAATTTCCGAACATATCGCCAAGGATGGTGCGATAGATTCACTCAAAATTCAAAATTCATTCAAAATATTTCTCAATCATGATACGCCAATGCTCTCGGCCATGAAATGCATTAAAAAAAATGCGAGAAAATTTTAGGGAAACCATTACCGCTGATTATTAGGGGAGATGCAAGAAACGCAAAAGTGTTGATAAATTGGAAACTAACAATTCCTTGATAATCCTTACGGCCGCGGTGGCTTGGTGGTAAGGTCTCGGCTTCGGAGCCGGAGGGTTTCAGGTTCGAGACTCGATTCCACCGAAGACCCATCGTATGATGGGGCCTCTTGCAAGTTAAATCTATCAGGCCAAATGTCCTCCCGTTGGTGTGGCTTGGAGAGGGTGATGCCAGCTCCGGTGTCATCCTGGTCATCAGTTTAGTTTAGTTATATTAACGTCCCATTTTAAAGCAACACGATGGCTATTTTTGGATGGACCTCGTCATTTTGAACCACGTTCAGATGACGAGGACGACACCTGAAGTGGCACCCCCTTCTCCACACCACGCCACACCAGCGAGAGGACATTTGGCCTGACAGATTTAACGTGCAATAGATCCCCTTACGCGATGGTTCTTCGGTTTACCTGAAACCCACCGGTTCCGAAGCCGAGACCTTACCACCAAACCATCGCGGCCCCCTCATCATCAGACCATGGTTCAAATTGACGAGGTCCGTCCTAAAATAGCGCTCGTGTTGCTTTAAAATGGACGTTAATATAACTAAACTAAACTAATTTATAATTCTTACTACCTAAACATGATTTCTGTCGATAAACATTTCATTTTGTTTTATTTAGAGCATATTGAAAATGTAAAATCGGTTCTTGTAATTTCGTATCAATGCAAGCAAAATTTAGTTTCTAAACTTTAAATAGCCAAGTGGAAATTTTACGAGAGATTTGTGTGAAAATATCCGAAGCTATAAATCAATTTTTGGAAAGAAGAGTTAAAATGCATTTTTCACCACTCGAGTCGATTAAATTAATAAATTTTAGTTAATGAGCTGCTGCCCTCGTTAATTATGGAGGCAATAAAAATACCCATTAATCAAATTGGACATCGATCATATTCGGAAGAGCTGAATCGGAAAGAGAATTTTAATGTCAAGACAAAAGTGGTGTAAGATATAAGGAGAATAAAGAGAAAAAAAAATGTTATATTAATAAGAGTTTTCGAAATTATTTAGCTTGAGCTAAATCTATTAAGGTATCCGACTACATTCGAAGGAAAAAATTTGGAAATTGGATTTTTGAAAAAAAACTATTTGAAACTATGGTTTTTAAATTATTATCAATTATAGTACAAAATACTATAAATACACCAAAATTATTTGAAAATATATTTTGAGAAATAGAAGAATTTGTAGTAAATATCAATGAAATTTAACCGAAACGGTTAACACTCTATACAAAATTCTAATGCAGCAATCCTATTTTTCTTTGTACACAAGTTATAGATACAATGATGAATGAAATGAATCAAAATCTAAGAAACATTTTGAGATGCAAAGAAGTTATGGGTAAAAATATTCGAATATATGTATTTTTTTTTATAAAGTTACAACTTAATTGCTCTAAAAACACAGATAAATGAAAAAATATTTCACTAACAATCAAACTTTTGGTAAATTTCATTGCCCATATCGCTGACAAAAGCATTTTTGCAAAGCTTTCTGCTGCATTAATTAAATAGAAAAAGTGAGCTGTGACCAGGAAATAAAAGAATATTTTAAAATGAAATTATTATGATCTGAATTGAGAAAATTTAGCAAATTAATTAGGCCTAAATAAGATTTTAGAAAAGAATTACACATACACATATAGAGGGGGGGAGAGAGATACAATATTAGAGATCTGCATCAAATTTTCAATCTTTATCGTGTGTCAGAGTGCAAATTTAAAACTGATAATCAGTACTTAAACATACAAAACGCGTGACATTTTATTAGTGTGCGAGAAATTTGAGAGAAGGCCATTTTTGTTGGTTCTATCTAAAATAATATATTTTTAATAGAACATTCTTAATATAATTTTTTGATATAGAGCTTTAAGAATTGTCATGTGACTTTAATGTTCTTAAACTCAGACTGGCAAATTTCTGGTTCAGTATCCGTTTTAACCCTATTTCCGACTTATATTTGAATTTGAAACATATTATATCTGAAGTTCAGGATCAAAAGTCTTCTTTTGAAATAGTGTAGAAAGTTCATGCAGCTGGAAATTTCTTCAATTGTTCAAATTTCGGAGTTACCGAAAACTATTCGTTTCAAAACGAAACGAAAATATAATGAATTTATACAGAGCTTTTATGGAAAGATTTTCGGATTTTTATAACTCTTTTCTTTTTTTTTCTGAATTAATATCATTTTATTTACATTAACATTGTTTTATATCCGCTACCATTATTATAGTTGACTTAATATAAATTTCAGTAAAGCTGTATGAATTTACAATTTATTTAGCTGATTAGTTCTTCACATGTATCTATAAAATCGAGGATTCATTTTATTAGTTAGATTAAATTTTTAAAAAAATATCACACTTTTAAGAATCCTTTTTTAAAAGCACACTTTTATTGTCCTACAAGAACTTTTTGCAATCATTTAAAAATTTTCAATCTCATATTTATAAATCACTATTACAAATATTA
>JAPMOQ010000230.1:142374-156533 GCA_026543055.1 Argiope trifasciata | reverse complement strand
CTAATCGGAGAAATATTTCCCCAGTATTTCCCATATCGACATCTAAAATGTATCTAGCATCTCCTCTTCTAAACTAGGACCTAAACTTCAGAACTGGAATACGAACTGCAATGCCAACAGAAGCCTCAAAATAAGATTTGTCAGACAATAATTTCAAGCTTGAATTTATTGTAGCTTGAATTCCCAAACTTTCTTTAGCTCCTTCTGATTATTTCTGGATATTTATTTCATTTGGACACAAATTACATACCTTCTGTTCAATTTTATCTGCAACAGGCTTCAGAACAAGAAACATGGATCGGTTGCTCGTATTTAGAGTAAAATAAGCTGTATTCTCAATTTTTCGCACACAAGACACAATTTTACAGTGTTATTTGGGGGTATATCTTCATAACACTCGAAAGGCTCTTCTACAGCTTCTTTCAAAGATGTTTCTTTGGTAAAAAGCAGCAACATCTTCACGTTCGAAACATACAGTTAGAACTGTTAAGGCATTTTCAAACTGTTATTCATTCTCTACTGCATTAAGCACTTCTTGTGGATAGCCCAACAGTAAAAGCACAGCCAAACATGGCTTCGTAAGGCATTCTATTTATACCAGAATGAAGCGCCCTGTTTTTCATAAACAATAAATTTAAATAAACTGATTATCTTGCATCCAAACTGTTAACATGTTTTCGACATTTCGATTGACCTTCTCGACGTTATATTCACCTTGACTATGTCTATGCTTTCAATGCATTATAATGCTTCCCTATCCCATTCACGATAAGCGGCATTTCCAGCCAGCTATTCACCACCTGTTGGAGCCCTCCATTTTTTAATAGCGCCAGACTGCTGGATGGGAGGGGTCTGCTTATTGCTGAAGGGTCGTCGCAACTGTCAATTTATGCACAGCTCAGGGACCACACGTGAGATTTGTTGCTTGGGAAAAACTTCTCATACTTTCAAGGGAAAGGAGTGTCCACCCATCTGGATGCCAAGTGGCCTCCTTTGTGAAGAGATTGTCATTGATACGTATCCTAGAGCATTCAGTTACAAAGACACAGCATTGATGGATTTTTCACGCCAGACTGGAGCCACAAATGAGAATCTTCTGCTGAACGGCTGTTGGGCGATAGAGAGCTGAAAGGGACCAGTGGGAAGCAGGAGGCGGAGTTTGGACAAAGATAAAGTATGGGGTTTTTCTTTGAAGAAGAGAAGAGACCTTTTGGATTGTGGATTGCGGATTCTTTACGCTCCACCCTGGAGTAGACATGCTGACTGACAACCTATTAGTGTTTTATGGTGTTATTTTTCCAAATTGATGGAGAATTCCTTTCACGGTAAACCTTTAACCTTTGACTGTTGTTGTAAATATCATCAATTTCCAAATGGTGTTGTGGTAGGTTGTGTTTGGCTTGGAATAGAACTCGGAACCTTTTGATTGGATGCCTCGTAACAGAACCACTAGACAAAAGCCATTGCTCCTGCCCCGTAGCTGTTATCTGATTTAGAAACTTACCACCACAGATTGTAAAGATAATGAAATCAGAATGTTAGGAAAACGAACTTTAGACTTAATTCTTAATATTTTTCTGGAAAAATGATTACTTTGTAAATATTTATTAAAAGTTGTTAAATTATATCAGATAAGAGAAACAAATTTCTTCATAATGTTTTTTTTTCTTTCCCAATAGTCCTATTTCGATCTTTTTTCTCGTAAATCTTTGATTTCTCCAGTGATTAGAAACAAAATTATCGCGAATGCAGGCGAAAAATATTCTTAATCCTTTGACTTACGAATTCATTTGCAATTAGATGATGATCCAATATGGAACATTTATTAATATTTCATTTCCTATCATAATATAAAAACTTTTAAAGTATTGAAGCTTTTTAAAATAATTTTTGCATTTTACATCGCTTAATATTGTTACGGATTTCCTCTATTGATCCTTAAAATCTGTCGGGTTCTTTTATACCTTGTGTATATATAGTGGTTGTGTATGGTGTTAGAGATGATGATGAACACACAGAACAATGATCAGTCCTTTAGTTGACGAACACAACACAGACGTTTATTTACAGGACGGGGACAGGACAGCACACAGACGACAAATATTCGCAACACAAATATGTACAGGAGATAGCTATATACAGCCGAGACGAATACACAGGACAACACACTGCAGATAGTAGTCCACAGGCAGAAATTCTGTAGTGACAATGTCCACAGAGCGGCTAGACAGGATTCAGCCGGAGAGGGAATCTTTAAGGGATTCGCTTTACACCTCCTGGGTCTCTCCAGAACAGGCTGAACTATTCCTTTGTCTCTTCTTGCCTTTGCTGTCGACTCACTACTTCGCACAACGGGACTACTCCTGAGTTCGGGACAGCTCCGTTCCCGACGACGACACAATGGGCTACGATACACGACGCGGGCTTCGTCCGTATATGCCGCACAATAGTCCTCCAATCAGGACTCCTCAGTTCAAGACCTCTCTCTCTTAGGTCTTCTCGATAAATTCCACAGCGTTACTTGTTCTCTTCGTTGAACACCAGGCCGTTCAGATTCGGCTTCTCTGCACTGCCGCACTTCGGCTTGACTCCCCTTGATTCTTCTTCAGATCTCCTTTCCTTTTTCTCCGCTGCTTCGCATCGGCTTTATCCAACTCGATTCACTGACTGTCTCACTTAGCCGCTTGCCTTATATATATACCGGTGGTAGGCGGGGCTAACATCTTCTGGACCAATCAGGAGCGTTCTAGCTGGATCTCGGCTCCTAGTGGACGGATCGGGAAAATTCTCGATGTTTCAGGTACTTTCCATTATGTCGCCAAATTCGTCGCCAAGTAGCCAAATGGCCGCCAATCTTGTCGCCAAGCCTTGGGACTGTGACGTCACACCCACTCACTATTCAATGCATTACTTTCAATCTGTCTTCCTTACAATGACAGTATTATGGCGGGAAAGCAAAACCACACGTTCGTAACAATATTTTCATTATTTGCAAATACAAATTTAAAAATTCAATAATTTGATGACGAAGTGAAACTTGTTACTGTACGCGAAAGATTTAAAGAAAGCAAGAAAATAATATTAACTAAAAATGATTATGATGATGATGTTGTGTCCGTGTTTCCACGGAAAGGGGATGCATTAGCTTCTGAGGGTAAAGACCCCTGAGCTCTCAGAGGGCAGAAGTCTCACTTCTGGATCATATGAAAATGACATACACACACATATTCACTTGCACAGCCCCTTTTTACAGGGGGGGGCACATTCATACACCTCACAGATAGAACACAGAACAACCATGCCCGAAACGGGACTCGAACCTGGGAAGCCCAAATCACGAGGAAGACACGATTAACTAAAAATGAATTGTGATATGTAATCGGCCGTGGTGGCTTGGTGGTAAGGTCTCGGCTTCGGAACCGGAGGATTTCAGGTTCCAGACTCGATTCCATCGGAGAACCGTCGCGTAAGGGTATCTCTTGCGCGTTAAATCTGTCAGATCAAATGTCCTCCCGCTGGTGTGGTGTGGCATGGAGAGGGGGTGCCAGCTCAGATGTCGTCCTCGTCATCTGATCGTAGTTTAAAATTAAGAGGTCCATCCCAAAATAGTCCTAGTGTTGGTTTACAACGAGATGTTAATATAAATAAACTAAACTGCATATGGAATCTTTTAATACGAGCTTCGATGTGCATTGAGTCCTCATTATGATTATTTGTCAAGAGAAGATTTTTTCAAACTCTTACAGATATACATATAAAAACAGATATACACATATATACATGCACATAAACAAAGATTTCCTTTAAAAAATATTAGAAACTACCAAGAAAAAGTTTCATCTTATAAAATAATATTGCGAAAATTTTCCTCTTTTTATAAAATTACTAATGTAACCTAAGTTTAAATAATAGGTTGTATTTGGTGTCCTAATTATATGTTATCTCCCTTTTCGAAATATAAAATAATGAATTCTAACATTTAACATTATTAAATATCATTCTGAAACGCATCGTTAAAAAAACATTTAGAAAACATAAGACTGTTATTAAATCTCCTTTAACTAGATGCAAGTTTGAGAAGAGCAGGTTCTTTCATTAATTTTCTGAGAAACCATTAGCTTTCAAGATGAATAGTTTTTGTGCTTTTTTTTTCTCCTCACCAATTTTGAGGCTCTTAAAAGAAAAAAAATTGTTTTAAATGTTGTGAAAATATGTAGTTTTAACTATTTTTTGTATTATAACATGTTTAGGGGAAAATACCACAAGTAGTTTATTCTTTTATTAAAATGATTTCCATTATCATGTGAGAACATGATGTTTTGAAGCCTCAAAATCCGTAATCAACAAATTATCGATTCATCGCTTTTCAGACATCTGTTTTTCGTTTTTAGGATTACCAGCGGGTGATCGAGCTCCGCTCGGAGAAAACAGGTATCGAAGCTAACTCGAAGATTTAAATTTTCAATTGTGATTTATCAAAACAATACATGCCATAAGAAAATTTGTGAAACCATTGGTGAATAGATAACCTGTTAAAGTGCACCATTGTAAACTATTCTAAACAAAGTTAGAGTTTGGAAAGGGAACTATTCTATACAAAGTTAGAGTTTGGAAAGGGAACTATTCTATACAAAGGTAAAGTTTGAAAAGTCATAGGAAATAAAATGCATAATGGTTGAAACCTATTAGGCAATAGACAAAGAAAATTTAAGTGCTGCCATCTATAGCCATTATGGCAAACTAATAAAGTTTGAAAATATCCTATCTGTAACTCCGAACTGCTCGACCGTAGCGCTTCAAAACCGGCGCCAATCGATTCCTCGTGGCCAAAGAACCCAGACCCCCAAATTTACCGGAGTTTATTAATTCTGGGGCGATTTTCGACTTGGCAACCATTCCTCGTATTATAGTATTAGATTTAAAAATAATGCAGAAGGTAGTCACATTTGGTGATTTATCGCCAACTAAAGTGGCAATTTACTTTCCAAATTATTCATTCTCTCAATTTTTATGAATTATTTAAATCAATTTAAGGCATTAACCAGTTTAAAACGGTTTGGAACAATCACGTGACTATCAGATTACGCATGCGTCTATATTTAATAACATGGTGTTTTTTTTTTTTTTTTTTTCAACTAAAAATCAGTCGAATTCCAACACTTTGTTTGCCAACTAGAAAAATTGAAAATGAAAATTAAGAAAATTATCATATAAATAGATAGACAGAGAGAGTAAGACAGAATGACCAATTGCGAAATCTTGTAATTGTTTCAAACCGGTTTAAACTGGCTAATAACTTAAACTAATTAAGACAAATAATGACTTTAAGAAATAATTATTCTCTCACTTTAAATTTGCAATTGTAGATTGCCTTTTTTCCGTCTTTTATTTATAAATAGTAGATTTAAAAAACATAATTTTAAGCAAATGTTTTATATTTTGTATAACTGTTGAAATTTATTTAAAATCGTTTGCTTCATGGAAATATAATCCATATCTTTTCAAACGAAAAAATAATATTTTACAAATAACAAATAGAATACTCTTTTTATATTTAACATCAATCACAATTAAGATGCAATTTATTGAATTTTTTGTCATTATTTTATTTACCACAAATAAAAGAGCCAACAATTCCAAATATGAGAAAATTATTTTCCGTAAAACCTTAAAACATCTTATTTTCCATTTTAAATGTTTCATTATCGTTTGTTCAAAAGCAATAAATAATTTGCGTTTCTGTAATGGCATCTAAAAGCTAATAAATTAAAAATTCATTTTATATTTCTTTGTGCATATTTAATTAAACCTTTGTGCCACAGTACTTCTACTCAGATTGAGAATAATAAAACCTTCAAGGACAAGAGTATTTTGTAACAACGTTGTAGCAGTGATAAAGAATAAAAAGTTATGTAGCTAGTTGCGATGATGGTTTAAGTAACGTGGACAAAACTACTAAGTAAATACTTAAATAAAACAAAAACACTGAGCAAAAAGTTTTCAAGCAGTTTAAATGAAAAGCTTTATTTAGAATCAGCGTTTTGAATATTTTTATTTTCTCTTTTAGGCTGGTTGCATACACAGCGCTTTTTTCTGATAGCTTATTTCACCGATGCCGACATAACAACAGTAGTGTATTGAATTATACTAGAACTTACACATTAGGCGGAAAAATAAAAATTCGGTCAATCCTCCTTTTATCAGACTCGGTGCAAACGTCCGCTGTCACTAGTGCTTTCGGATAATCAGATGCAAGATCCCAAATCCTTTTTTCCCATTCATTGAATAAATCGAAATAAGTCAATTTTTCCCCTTTTCCTCTTCATTCGACGACAAGATAATAATAATTAGAATTTGTACACTGTTCATTTCAAATTGCCCTTAAGAAGTACTTAGTTTAAATCACGCGGTTAAAGTAAATTTATTTGTTGATGAAATGATGCTGACTCTTGCGACGGAGTCGGAATTTAAACGCCGTGTGAGTAAGCATTCGATTTCTGGGAGTGGTTTCGGCAAAATACTGACAGAAGAAGAAAAAAAACGCTTTGTGTGCAACGAGCCTTATATATAACATATATGAAATACGGTAATCGTCAAAAAATTCGTATCGGAGATTTTGACGAATAGCAGCATTTTAGATTTCCTTAAGTTTAAATTAAAAAAAAAAAATTTGAAAATATTTGTTTGTGACAAAGATAACTCAAAAATGTTTTGAGATAGATGACTGAAATTTAAAGTACGGTGCATACGATCTTTACACCAAACGTGCATATTTTATTTTTTATCATATGATAACATTATCTTGTTTCTGTTAGGTTCTTTTGCAACTCGATCTGGAAGAGTAGGGACACAAGTATCGGAGGATACGAACACAGATGTTGCGACTGCAATC
Organism: Argiope trifasciata; assembly: GCA_026543055.1. NCBI lineage: Eukaryota > Metazoa > Arthropoda > Arachnida > Araneae > Araneidae > Argiope > Argiope trifasciata. The sequence goes on along the minus strand of JAPMOQ010000230.1, from coordinate 149,641 downwards.
GTTGAAAGAAATCAAACGAGCTCTTCATGTAATAGCAGTACACGTGGAATTACCCGGCAACTGGATGTTAGTTCTTCAACAATATGGAAAGTTTTAAGAAAAAATCTTCAATTTTAGTCATATAAAATTAACCTTTTGCAAGAATTAAAACAAACAAATTATAATCTTCGATTAATCTTTGCTTTGACATTTCTTGCCGCTGACAAGGCTTAGCCTTGTACAGTTCTCTAGAGTGATGAGGGCCGTTTTTATTTGAATAAAACAGTTAACACTTAAAATTCTTGAATTTCGGCCTCTGAACAACTCATGCACTTCAAGAAATCTCACTCCATTCTCAAAAAGTAGCTATTTAATGAGGCTTTACAGTAAATTTTACTTACGGTTCTTACTTTTTAGCAACTGTTACTCAAGCAGGACCACAGACCTGTCCCGTAAACTCCCAAAGATCATATATATGTGTGTGTGTGTGTGTGTGTGTATATATATATATATATATATATATATATATATATACATATATATATATATACAAGGTGGCCAGAAATAAAACACCCCTACTCTGACCTCCATGGATATCGAACTACTCAGTGTAAAGGCTCAAAATTTTGTACACATACTATTCAAAATATGGGGAAACGGATTTCACGAAAAAAAAATTAGTTCCTGAAATCACCGATAGGTGGCGCTGCACAACTGGAACTATGATCAAAAGACACAAATAATAATAAAAATTAAAATGTTTATGCGGAATGGAATGCTTCCATGCTTCCTTTTTAATTTTTCTGCCCCTTATGGAAAATAAAAATAGTAAAGAAGCTAGAACTCCCGTTGTAACTGCAATTTCATACTGTAACCAGAAAAATTTGCATAAAGCATGGTTAGAAGCCATGTTCTGGGTATAAAAGAAGTTAAAAGGTGGGGAATGTCATTCTTATTAGTGATGGCTGTCACGCTGCCAGAACGCGCTTTGCTTGTGAAGTTGTTTTACGAGAATAAAGGAAATGCTCCAGCAGCACTTCGAGAGTTTCGCCGACTTAAGGATTTGCGTAAGGGACCATTGCTTCCACAAGCTCTCAGGAGAATGATCGCTCGATTCGAGGAAACTGGACATCTTGGAGTTCAGCCTGGTCGAGGACGCAAACCGGTTCGTTCAGATGTCGTTGAAGATGTTGCCACCGGTATTGTTGAACAGTCAATGGATAATGTTTTAGGCTGCAGTAGTGCACGTGCAGTGTCACGACACTTGGGTGTTCCCTATAGCACAGTGTGGAACGTACTCAGAAAAATGGTGCATTGTTTCCCGTACAAAATCCGCCCTAATCAACAATTGCTGGCCACAGACAGGGAGATGCGACTGACCTTTGCATTGACATTTCTTGCTAGAGTTGAAGTGGATGCATCGTGGCCGTGGCAGATTCTGTGGAGCGATGAGGCCCATTTCCACCTCAGTGGAACAGTGAACACCCATAACTGTCGCATATGGGACACGACAAACCCCCGTACCTTCCAAGAGATTCCACTCCACTCACCGAAAGTTACAGTCTGGTGTGGATTCACAGCCACATTCATCCTTGGACCGTTCTTTTTCGAAGAGGTTACTTCCAATGGCCTTGAGACATGTACCGTGACGGCCAACAGGTACAAAAGGATGCTCGAAACATTTGTTGTACCCCATTTGCAGCAGCGCCAATGCCTTGACACCATTACTTTTATGCAAGATGGAGCACCTCCACACATTGGACTCCCTGTGCAACAGTTTCTTCGCCAACATTTCACCACTGACAGAATAATCAGTCGCGCGTTTCCGACAACTTGGCCATCTCGTTCACCGGATCTTAATCCGTGTGATTTTTGGCTTTGGGGACACTTAAAAAACCTTGTTTATCGAGAACGTCTGATAACCTTGGCAGATTTGAAAGAGAGTATCAGTCTGCATGTGAGAAGCATCTCAGATGACCAGTTACGATCCGCAGTTGAACAAGCTGTCCACAGACTTCACATTTTACATCTTCAGGAAGGGAACCATATTGAGCAGCATTCCCTGCATCGATAACGTCCTTGTTTCATGTATGCTTGGTACTTTCAAATAAAATGTGTTTAAAACGTGTTTTTGTGTCTTTTCAGCATACGTCCAGTGGTACAGCGCCACCTATCGGTGATTTCTGGAACTAAATTTTTTTTTCGTGAAATCCGTTTCCCCATTTTTTGAATAGTATGTCCACAAATTTTCAAGCCTTTACACTGAGTAGTTCGATATCCAGGGAGGTCAGAGTAAGGGTGTTTTATTTCTGGCCACCCGGTATATATATATATATATATATATATATATATACAGCCATGATATGCTGAGTATTTTTATTATCCCACATCTTCAGTAAAGGAAATTCTTAGATAAAATTGTCTTTATGCAGGATGGAGCACCCCACATACTGGCACCTCTGTACAGCGACTGTTACATTGTCACTTTACAAAAGAAAGAGTCATTAGTCATTTTTTTCGTGTTGAATGGCCCCCTCGCTCCTCAGATCTAACCCCATATGACTTTTTTTGGCGGAGTTATTTAAAATCGGTGGTTAATCTTGGTGGAGACCATGCTATGTTTTCTTGTAAGCTTATCAGTTTTAATAGAAAACATAACATGGACTGCCATGAGCATGTCACTTGAAATGTTGCGTTCAGCTGTAGAGAATACCGTATACAGAGCCGGCGTCCTGGCATAAGAGTAGTGTATCTTCCCTGTAATCTGGGCGTCCCGGTTTATAGAAAAATAAATATACATTGGGTTAGCCTAAGTTAGAGTCCATTATCCTGAACAAAAAGCTAAATAAAGAATTATTTTTGTAATTTTTCATACAGAATATTGTCCGCTTTTAGCAATGCTACAATTTCTCTGCTCATACTTTGAAGAAAGGCAATAATAAAGTTCATTTAAAGTTTGAAACTGGTAAAAAACATTTACACTTGAAGAACTACACACAAAATTTCATCTGCTGGATCAAATCGTTTTTCCCCAAGAGTTATCTTCTTGATAGATAGGCGGACATTTTCCAGAAATTTTTTTTCTCGAACTTAGGGATGTTTAAAGAATAGAAATTTGTAAAATTCTCGAGTTCGAATTTTTGACACTTACAATACTTTCTCAACACCATGTATACGCGATAAGTTATAATAATTAAACTATAAAACTATTATAAGAGTAGAAATTTTGGATACATGGAATGCATATATTATATGATACATGTGTGTTTAATTAAAGTATTCTCTAATATCTGTTAGATATGTTGATTGTTAATGATTATTAAGCACGCCTTTCTTAATCAAATTAATTTCATTGAATATATTTCAACAAGTGTTTTAATAAACCAAAGATTCGGCATTCTGACATAGGAGTAACGTATCTTCCCCGTGATCTGGACATCCCGGGTTTGAGTCCTGGTTCGGACATAGTTGTTATTCTGAGTACTATCTGTGAGTAGTGAGAATGTGCCTCCCTTAAAAACGGGTTGTGCAAGCGAATGTGAAGCAGGAAGTAGCTAAGTCGTACTCCTGACCCTAGTTGGCGCTACTGAAAATATAAGGATGCTAATTTTTTCTTAAATCGATGACAATTATCTGTCGGCGGGTTTATATAGTCCCATAGTCACAACAACTATGTACAGAACGCAAGGCGTAGTTCAAGAACATATTGAAAATAGCCGATGTTTTTTCCGGGAAAGCTATTCCACTTAATAAACACACAAAAACAAAGAATAAATAGAAAGTCGAGTAGAATCTTCTTTTTCATTTTTTTTTCTCTAATTTGTATCCGTTTATAGGTTATTTTTTGAGAATAATGCACATTTGTGTTAATATTAGTTCTTCGTTGTTCATTTATCTGTTTACTACAGCTTTTTAGAACTTTATCATACACTTAAATATAAAATTTAGATCAAGATTATTAGATTTTAGATTTTTTTTTTTTTTTTTCGTTTATATCCATTTACACAAGTTATTTTTTCGAATAATGAAAATCTCTGGAAAAATTGTTATTCATTTTTCTGTTTACCACAGCTTTTTAAAATTTTATAGTAAATTTAAATTTAAATTTACAAAATTTAAATAAATTTAATTGTATCGTAAAGTTAAAATTAAAAGTATCACATTCTCCCTATCGGCATTTTTTGTCCTATCGGCAATTAACTAAAATATTTTTTCGTGGATTCCTTTTTCCCTTATCGTTAATAGTCCCCATACAAACTTTGGTAGCTCTGCATTAGATAGTTACTAAGATCTCTCAATACCTTCAATTTGAAAACAAACACCATATAAATTTAAATTCTGCTTTTCTGATTGAAATTCGACCTAAAGCACGCATTTTTAATTACTTATTGTAGCAAGTGTATTTTCTCCATCAAATTTTAAAACTTTTGACATCTAATAATTGGTTCAATTACAATAGGAATTCGAATACACTGTACAATAAGTATACACTGTAATAATAATTACTCTGTAATATTTCGAACACTATAATAAGTTCGAAATTCTCTAATAAATCGAGATTGAAACACACACTCACATGTAAAATGTTTTTCCATTTTATTTTATAATCCATGTTCCATTTTAATTAAATTATCTTTTTTACCTGGTTGCCAAATATTTAAACTTTTTCTTACACACTTATTTCATATTTGAAAAAAAAAATGAATTTTATTATTCATTTTTTTCTTTAGTTGCCTGATCTGTTAGAGTTATTAAGAATTTTTTATATCTGAACTCTTAAACGCTGTATATGATTTAACATTATAAAAGCTTTCTAATTACCCAGCTAATTAATTTAATGTTTGTACTTGTGCTGCCATCTAATAATGAATTTAGGAAATAAAAAGAATTTGTTTTATGGTATCATTATATGGATAATAATATTAAATAACGAAGTTAAAAGATAGAAAACGATTTAAATGAAAAATAGAATCTGTTTGTTGCTGTTATTTTGTTGTGGTGCTTTTCAATAATAGCATCATTTAAAAAAAATGTGTTATATTAATTTATACAAAAATTCTTATTTATTGAACAAAACTTTTATTTATTCTTTCTTTAAAAACTACTGAAAAGTTGACGTAAATTTAACAGAAATGAATGCATGCATTCTTTGAAAATAACCTGAAATAAAATTATGTAAATGCAATTCATATTTTTTAAATTCAGCTACAGAGTGTATATCTGACATTTTAAGTGGATCGAAATATTTTTCCTCATTACAATAAACTATTAAAAAAAATTCCAAATGTTTTAAATTTTCATTTGAAGGTTAGCCTTGATTACGAAGGAGTGTTTTTTTTTTAATTCAAGTCTTATTGTTGTACATTTCAATGACTAATAATCCTTAAAAAGCGGTTAGTGGGGAAAAAAGTTGGTCAGATATATTATTTAAATAAAATTCATGTGAAATATTATGTAATTGATATAATCGGTTTCTATTATTTTTTATCATACTTCTGTTAAGAAACGATTCTAAATAACAGGAGAAAATAAAAATAAATAAATAGGGGGGGAAATCCAAAATAAAAGCAAAAATGTTTAGAAATTATCTCCTTCCTTTAAAAAAAAATGGCTTTCGAGGAAACTCCGCCACAATGCGAGATAACGTGCCAAATGTGGCTCAGCTGGGGGCAACGCTCGGTCGCCAAGATCTTGAGTTGAGGATGCTGTAATGATCGATGTCGAAATGCCAGTGCCTTCCGTTTGTTTTTAGCAACCGATTCGGACGATCGGTGTTCTATTAACTGCGGACTCCTCCTTCTCCCCCTGCATGTGAAGAGAGAGGGTTAAAAATAAATGTTTGGATTATCGGAGATGAATTAACTGCAACTGTGTCGTTGTGGAAGAAAGAGGAAGAGAAAATTTCTGCTGTGGATATATTAGGAATTAAAGTCGGCATACAAAATAGAGAAAAGGTTTCATAGCACTAAGAATGGACAGGTTTGCTATTTAAAATTTATAGAACGATCTTTTTTTTTTCTTCATTTTTTGCTTCCCTAAAAGAAGAAGAGGAAGTATACACCAATTTCCTTATTATTTGCTCTGTGATTACCAAGCAATTATGTTGCGTATCAAGTGGTAAAAGATCTTGATATAGAAATATTATAGTTAGCAAAAATATTTTTGTGATCATAAAGTTTTAATATATAATTTTTTAATCGAAATATTTATTTTAAAAAATCCTTGTGAAACAAATTATCGCACAAGGCTTACAGAAGTAAGAATGCAATACATTACATAAGGAAAAAGAAGAAAATTTAGCAGTCATAATGGATTACAGATGTGAGCAATAAAGTTAGAGAAATTTTCAAAAGCACTTCTGGTGGAAACAAGTTGGTGAAAATCTGGACGCCAATTTATGTTAATGCCCTTGAGAGCCATTCTTGGGATCTGTCTGTCACTGACAAACTTGGAACATAGAAGAAGCACATGTTCAACATTTTGCTCCCAACCAATATTACAATATCTAATATTTGTCTAGTATTGAAATCAGTTAAAAACGTTTGATTCTAAAAAAAAAAATTCTTTCTATCTGTTTATTAAAAAAAGAGCTCCGCTTTTGAGATTTTTTATCGTTTATTCATTTTTTTTATTTCATTGAAAATTACTGGTTTTACTTGGTAATATAATTTAACATAATTTAAAAAAAGTTTAAAAAATCAAAAATTATTAAATTTATATCATGCAACATGTTTCACAAGGGCAATAAATATACTCTTATGCGAAACATTTTTAATGCAAAAATTTCGTTTATAGAAGTATATTTAAACACAAAATTGCTTTATCGTCTGAAATATTTTATTAATAAATGCAAATCATAAAACATTGAACAAAACGATTTAAATAATAACAAACATTTAAATCAAAAGCTTCCATGTATCATTAAAAGTTTTTAAAGAATAATATATAAATTAACGAAAATTTTCTTTTTTTAAAATATATTAATACACAAAATTATTTTATCGTCTAAAATTATTTATTAATTAAAAGGAGAACTTAAAAACTCTTAACCAAACGATTTTTAAATAGCACTTTAAACATAATACCTGCATGTGTTATTAAAAGTTTTTAAAAAATAATAAATTAATTAAGTGAAGCATCTCAAATTACTCTTTAAAAATAAATAAATGTATTAATTTAAGCGTAGTTAAAATAGCGACAGTATTTTCAGTCAGTAGGAATGGCAACTTTAATGGAAAAAAAAATCTCATTACACAGAAACAAAAAAAAATGATGCAGCTAGAATAAA
>JAPMOQ010000230.1:125722-136568 GCA_026543055.1 Argiope trifasciata | reverse complement strand
TGTGTGTGTGTGTGTGTGTGTGTGTGTGTGTGTGTGTGTGTGTGTGTTTTCTACAAAAACGCTCTAAACGCAGCAAAACGCTCTAGATCACTTTTATGAGTCCCAATAATCTCCGCAGTTCTTTCCATCCTCAAAATAATGTTTCCAAGATGGAAATATTAACTTATTCCATAAACATGAAAAATAATGATATCTTTCAGAATGTGACAATGTTTTTTTTCTTCCAATTTTCCATTTGGCAATTGCGTGTAACGATCGATCAAACCGAGAACTGAAGTAAATAGTATACATCCAAAAGAGTTCAGGGGCTAAGTTTGCAAGCCAGTTAAGGACTTCCAGACTGGAGTGTACACTTTTGTCTAGGGGTTATGTCACTCGGCTATGAACCCCAACATTGCGAGTTCGAATCTCAGAATGCACATTGGGGATCCTGGTTCTGAACTAACAAACATAACTTTCGTGGCGCCCTCTACTGGTAGCAAAAGTCGCCGTGTCAAACGTTCGTTGCCCGCTATAACGCTTGGCACGATTAAAACGTTCGTCACCCTCCAAAGAAACACTTGGTGAAATAACATTGTTCGTCTCACATACGACTCACTGGAGAGGAAGTAATGTGGTGGTATGTTCATAAGTCTCATTAAAACTTCCAGACTAAAGTATGCACTTTTGTCTAGCGGTTAAGTTACACGCTACTTACCCAATGGTCCCGAGTTCAGCTGTGGTAAGTTCATAAGCCACATAAAAACTTCCATACGAGAGTGTGCACTTTTGTCTAGTAGTTAAGTTACACGGCTACGGACTCAATGGTCCGGAGTTCGAACCTTAAGAATGCACAGAAGGTTAATAAAAATCTAGAATCTCTTTATAATATATTTCCCTCAAAATAAAATTGCAATTAGTAGTGCAATGTAGCCTTTCATCTATTAAAACAATTTTGGCCCTTCTGAAATCCTCTTTGTAATTTGTACTATCAAATTCACATTCCCTTTTTACGGGGCGGACTTCATTCATACTTATCCACAAACCGTAATTTAAACCTGTATCAGAGAACTTTCATCTCTGAAACAGTAGCCTCAGGTATATCACTCTCAGCATGGAAATCTAAATGACCAAGACAGATTTATACGCTGGTCAGTCATCACATACGTGGAGATTCTTCGACCATCTGGGTTCAAACTCGCAACCTAAGTTATGCGTGCTCAAAACCCTACCAATCAGCGTATCTCGGCCTACGAATGATTTAATTTTATCCTATACACACAATAATATGATCATTTGATGTTTGAATGTGAGCACTATGGGTGTTCATAATTATTTACTAAAAAACATGGCTATAAATATTTAAAGATTCGTGAAGAACGATTCATGTTTTTAAAAAACTCAAACAATATTAAATAATTTTCCTTTCAGCTTTCTGCGATATGTAAATCATTGAGATCAGAGGCATAAATTCTCCAAAACGGGAACAAGACATCTCTTGTTGTTGTTGTTGTTCTGAGATATGGCACTTTACAAGCCCGCCGACCGACATGCCAGTGATTTAAGCCGAAAGTGAGCGTCCCTTGTTTTTCAGTAGTTCCAAGAGTACGACTTAGCTACATCATTTAACACCATACCACACCTGCGTTTCTAGAGCTCATGTGACCCTTATCCGGTTTGGTGTAGATGTAGGTGGACTTTATTAACAAAAAAAAGTACACAATAATGAATTTGAAAGATACAGAAAAATGACAGAACTACCCATTTTTACAGTGGGGCACATTCACACTACTCATAGATAGAACACAGAATAACAGCCATGCCAAAACTGGGGCTCAAACCCGGGAAGCCCAGATCACGGGGAAGACACGTTACCCCCGTGCCAAAAAGCCGGCACAAAACCTCTCTGACAGGGGAAAGGGGTAAGCAAAAGGTTTAAAATTGGGCTTTGTGAAAACATTCAGTAAATGATTTCATTCTTAAATCAAAGTAATGAAATATTCAGTAGATAATTTAACTACAGTAAATAATTATTTGCAGTAATTAATTATTTGAAAGGTGAAGAATAAGAATTTTACGATTGAATGAGAAGGAATAAAAGAATCCACAAACTAATCTCGTACGAAATGTATCATGCAAACACATACTGGATACATATTTTGCATCTAATAATGAAAATAAATAATAGCCAAAACAAGTAACGATAACTATTAATTTATTAATAAAGTTGAATAGGGATCAAAATGTAACGCTAATTTATTGACATGTTTTGGCATTTAAATGGTGGTTATGTTAAATGAAATAAATCAAACCAAATTTGGATTATTCCAAAGCTATCGTTATAGGTGTTTCCGACATTTTCATAACAATAATTGAATTTAGTTATTTCTTTAAAATAAAAGTACTATTTCTCAATAAAAGTAACAGTATTAGTACCAATTTTTTAATTTATTTTTTATTACAATAATAAAAAACTGATAAGTATCACAACACTGATAAATAGTCATTTAATTTAAAATTCATGAAAAACTCTTAAACATTGCGATTATTTAAGAATATTTTTCCTAAATTTTGGCGTAGAACACTTATAATGTTTCGTTTGGAAAAATAGATGACAGTGGCAAAATTAAATTTCAAAATGCAAGAATAGTTTCAATTAGAATTTTTAAACTTCAGAGTCGATGAAACTTTTAACTATCTTTTTACCGTTTTAATTGTTAGCTATAAAAATTCATTTTAATTCAAATCCCTTCAACTCCTATATCTATTTCAATATTTATATTGTTTCGCTCGTATCTTTTTCATTTTTAATAACAAATTATTCCTATAGATGGCCCTAGTTGTCCAGTAAATGACAGTTTGCAGTCTATTGTGTTTTCTATTCTAATTGGCTCAAAAGCTCGGTTGTTGTTTTCGAATGTTTTATATCGGAAGAAGAAAGCGAATGTGACATTTTTTGGACCGAATTCTAGAAAAAATAATACATAGTTTTCAGAAAATTATAACAAAAATGTCTTTAAGTAAATAAAATTTTATAATTAACACCATGTGGAAGAAAGTTGAAAGCAAAAATTCGCGTTTGTTTTTTTTAAAAATATTTGTCTGAAAATATACAATGAGTGCGAATAGCAAAGCTAATTTAATATGAAATAAATGAGGAAATTGCACATCTTATCAAGAATATCATTATTCTAAATGTCTATTTTTTATAATATTTGACACATTTTTTTTTCCTAAAAAATCAGTGGAAAGGTTATTTAATGAAAAATCATAAAAAGAAAAAGACAACAAAAATCGTCTTTGGAATATATCTCCGACAACAAAGGTAGAATATTTTATTTTGTTTTGTCTAATACTCCGAATACCATATATTTCTCAGCTAGAATATTAGTCAAAAAACTTTCTACGATACAATAAAAAATTTCAGTGAATTACAATCAGAGAGAAAACGTTAAACGTCAATATATATTTATGCATTCAATTACACTATAAGAAAAACTGATAATACTTTAAGATAGATAAACATTAATAATTTTTTTTGTGATTGCTTGGTTCTGAAATTAAACTTTTTCAAAACTGTCTCATACATTTAAAAAATCAAAACCTTTTTCAAAGCACACTTTACTTAGAGACCTATTCAACAGAAAACATTCTTAAATATATAAGTATTTACTTTCAACAAACTCTGGAAATGCAGGAATATCATAACAAAAATGAAAACGATTTGAGTTTCATTGCGGCAATAAAATAATGTATCAAAATACATTTAAAAACATTCTTAAAATTATATAAATGTAGTTAAAAATTTCATGATAAAGGAATTAGTATGATTTAGAAGATAAATTTTGAAATTTTAAATATGGCTAAGAGAAAAAATAATTGTATTGCTGAAATATCATCAGTTATTGAAGAGGGGAAAAGTAAAAATTTTGATATTTTTGAGCGATTTAAAATTAAAAATGTTTTTGTATTTCCACTTAGCAAAGCATATTTATATCAAATTTTGGAGATTCGGTTATAATCATCTGTTTTACATACATAGTAAAGACATGCATATTCTCGTTTCTCCTTTATTATTAGCACTCTATTTATTATTTGACATTCGAATAATTAGGGTTTTTTTTTATAAAGATACCAGAGCTTATATTAATTAACACAGATGTAATATGAAATCTTATACAATTATTAAATGATGTGTTATTTGGAAAACAAATAGCCCATAAATCTAACATTTCTTTAAGAAATGTTTTCATTTAATATAAGAATAGGAAATGAAAGAAAACTTTAGGCACGAATAAGGTTTCTTCCAAATGTTTATTCTGAGAAATTTAACTAAAAAAATAAAAGGAATAAAATTATATTAATATGTAAACTAAAGAGCGACGTTATTATCATTCACATTTTTGTTTGTTTGTTTGTTTCGATACATGACAGATATCATAGATTTTACATTTTAAAAATTGCAGTTATCATCGATATTTTAAGATTTAAGCTGACTTCTGTACATACATGATGTTCTAACGATATTAGGATTGTTGAGAATTGTTGCGACACATGATTGTACGATGAATGAAAATAGTTTAGTATGAATTATTAGATTTGAAAAAAAGATAATTTGAATACTGAAATAAAATATTTTAATATGATTCAGCATTAACTATGTCACAAGCATTAGTCCCTTAAAAAATAACAGGAATGGTGCATCATCACCCTTGACTAAATATTCAAATCTTGAGTGACCGAATACAAGAATAATAAAACAAATATTTTGGCTGGTTGCAAAATAGCTATCAATAGTCCATGAAACAATTCCTATTAAAAGAGGTATGTTGTCATCGAAAGCATGGACAACAAAACGATACGAAAAATTTTATCCAGAAATCCGACAATCAGCTGGTTTGAAGTAACGGGTGTAAAGTGTACAGTCCAAAAGACTCAGTTACAGATATAATGCTTTATTCAATAAAAAGATATGAGTACACAGAGACAATTAAACATCACCGAAGTGTACAAAAGAACAGCAAAAGAAATAGCTTATCATTAGTGCATAATAGCACAAAATGCTCAAATTGATTTTAACAACTCCCTTTCAATTCAGTTCTGAGGGCCTGTTTGATTTGTGACTCAAAGATTAATTTCATTCTGAAGTCAATCAATCTGATATATTCTCAGAACATGACTGACTTTAGTTTTCTTTTTTTATCTCGGTCTTTTATATCTTTCTTGGCAAGAATAAGAAGGTTTTAGAAAGATAATTATGATTAGCATCCTAATTTACATATTGTCAAATTTTCAGTTGTTTCCAGAATATTATATTTTATCGCGACATTCATCTTCATGTTAATCGCAAAAATTAGGTTTTCACTTATCCGACATCTGCTCAGCATCGATATCTCAAAAACTGTCCTTTTTAATATTACAAATTCGATAAAAAAAAAAAAAAAATCACTCTGTGATCACTGTATCCTTCAAGCAGCAAGAAACTATTCCCATTTTTAAGAAGCTTCAAGTATTGAATGCATTAAATATATATTGCTCTTCCAATAATCCCGTTAACACTGACTGCGATTTAGTTTGAATGCTTCAAAATTATCTTAGATATGTTTGTTCATAATCGCAAAGGTAAAAAATGAGTATTTAAAGTGACATACTTAGACAAAAGCTTGTAAGATTAAACCTAAAATTTTCTTTTGGAATAAATATTTTATTCTAAAATAGATAAATATTTTATTTATTTATTTTTTTGAACGTATGAAATACCTCAAACGATTTCGAAAGGTATCGTAATCGTTTCTTGACATTTCCAGAGCTCTAGCCGGATTTCAAAACAAAACAAGAATGTCTGTATGATAGTGTTGTAGTTTCGGTCTTAAATGTTGATTTTTAAAAGTTTATGATATTTCGTTTCAAAGAAATATATTTCGAAACGAAACCGTTTTTTAATGTACTTTTTTATTGCAACTGAATTGGATATATATATATTTTAAGTTTTAACAATTAATATTCTTAACTGAAATGGCTTCCTATACCGAAACTGAGATAAATTTAAAAACACTCCAAAGAGTCGATTCTGATATTATCGAAATTATAGATAATGCTAGTCAAGTCGCACTATATAAATACGAAAGTAAATTAGAGAAATGGGTAAGTTTCGGTTTTTAAAATCCAGCCAAATTAGTAATAGTGTACTTTTTTATAATTATTATATTATGTCGATTAAATTAATTATGATTTAAGTTTGTTACGATTTGAAAATATATTTTCCTTTTTCATATATTTTCTTTGAGTTTTAACGTTTGACTTCACAAAAGGTAAAGTAGGAATGAGTTCAAAACAAAATTTTTAAATTGTAAAAATATTGTAAATACCTGATTTTCAAAAATGTTATATGTTGTATTATTTTTAAATTATAAACTTTTCATTTCATGATGGTATGTTTTGTTTTTTGCACCGCAAATAAATGCAGTTTCATGTAAACCAAATTGAAAAAATGAACTTTGGAAAATTTATATCTTGCAATCTGTTAACAAATTTCTTAAAGTAAGGTGTTTGATTATTAGTTATTTAACTTTATAGTTTATGATTTTGTTTTTGTTTTGGGGGATATATCATTTGAAGGTTTTGAAAAAGTTTTTTAAATTTTCTATTTGTCATTGTTTTCATTTTCTTCTATGATATTGTCTCTTATGTATTTAAATAATTTATTGCTATATACGAAGTGAGTTTTAGTATTCTGACATTAAATAATTCTCTCAAAATTTTTGCATATGATTTCTAGTCACAAGCCCATCAAGAATTTTTTTTAAATGTCAGTTCCCTTATTTTTAGTATGTTTTACAACTGTTATATTCATATTTATAGTTTATATGGCTAAAATTACAGTTTTGAGATTTAAACAATATTTATGCTGTGAAAATGCAACATTCATTCATTGGGAAAGTTTCCTGCAAGAAAAATTTGATTTTAGTCTTTTAAAACAATAAGAGGAAAAGAAAAAGGGAGTATAAGAAGGAGGGAAACAATTAAGAAATTTCTAAAATTATTGGATTGTTCCAAAAAGATTTGAAGAAAATTATTTTTTCTTGAAGAACAGAATTTTAATTTTGCAAGAAATAAGAGAAGTTGATATTTCTAGTTCTGCTACAGTGTTACTTCTGAAAGGTCGTACTAAAAACATATCTATTAAATTATTTTACTAGCTCTCCCAAGTACAGTACTCAGCAGTAATGTGTATACATATTTGTTGTATTTGCTACAATGATTTAAAGTTATAGACATAGCATCTTGAAATGGTGTGTGTTTTATTATGCAAGATTAAGTTTTACATACTTGGATATAAAAATTATTTTGACTTATTTCCTATTAAATTCATCATTTTTATCTCCTAGATGCCTTAATAAAGTAATTTTTTTATATTTTTATTTTAATTATCACATTTACTTATGTGTTCTATGTCTGGTTTAAGAGAAGCAATAAAATTATACAGTTGTAATGTAGTACAAGCAGAATAAAAAGAACAAATTATTGTTGGCAGTTTCTTGAACATACTTAAATTTTTAAGTTGAAAATGCTAAATACAGCTGCTTATATAAAAAAGAATTATACTGCTTTCATTCATAAGTTAAGAAGTGAAATGCAATAAAGTGTAATGAAATCACCATAATAAAAAATATGAAAGGTCCTTTAATCATAATCTTACAAAAGGTGATGCGTTTTTGATTATTGAAAGAAAATATAAATAAACTATCTAAGTAATTTAGTGCCTTTGAACTAACATTAGAGAAAAAGCAGTGTTGCCATGATGTGATAGATTTTTGAATATAAATAAGATAAATAACATATTAAAATATAATTCTTTTATTTCTAAAGTTGCTTGGAAAATCAAGTTCATTTGATGTATTGGTGTACTATTTATTTCAGTATATTTCATTCTAACTGGAATATCAATTCTTATTTTGGATATGTATTAAGTATGACAATAACTGACTTGTTAAAAATTTGTATGAGCTGATTATCTATTTTTAACATTTTGTTGTTTATTAAAGAAACATTTAATTTTTTTCTAAATTAAGGTATATGTATGCCTCTGGCCATAGGTGTCAAAAATCACTGACATCTCAAAATATATTAAATGATTTGGGATTATTTTTATGTAACAATTGATTACTTTATAACAAATAAATATTCTGAACATTAAAGGAAGAAGGAAATGATAGATATGGAAAAATACTGTAGAAAAATGAAAACCAATTGATGTTATGAAGGACCTTTTTCTTTATAGCCATGCAAGATTAACTTTACATATGGCAATCTGTTGGTGTCAAATTCGTTACTTATTAGAATGTAATATCATATATACATTCTAATAAGTGACTTGAATAGTCATGAATGGCTATAAAGTTGATGTGATTCAAAATACAGAAATACGTATTTGAGTAATAAAATATGCATTTATTTAAAACTAGTGTAGAAATAATTGCCATATAGACATACACATCGTAATATTCTGCCCTACTTTAAGCATATTATGAAACTTATTAGTAATATACAATGACATTTAAACTTAGTACACATTCCAGTCAACTGGATGCAATGTATGCAACTCATTCTGAAGAAAAAGAGAACTAAATATTAGCAAATAAAATGATAGTGCCAATCAGGAAAAAGAAAATTTGTATGAACTTTTATCTGTGATCAACATTTTCATTCCTAGAAACAAGTTTTCTAAAATGAATTTAAGAGAAGTTCCAGGTTAAGATACACAGAGCAGAAATCTCTATGCTGTGATATTTCTTACAAAAAAAGAATATATATATATATATATATATAGAATTGACTTAATATTTTCTTCTTAAATTTATTGGGAAGTATTTTAAATTTAAAGAATAATTTTAATTGAATTTAGATTGCATGTTTTATTTAATTTTTATTTCTTTATTTATGTCTTTGCTATCCAGTTTGATAAATAGATGTTTTTGCACATTAGTATGTTTAGTTTATTATTTTTTGGATCATATGGAATTAGGTATTATAAGGATTGCAAAGTAAGTTTACATTGAATGCATTTTATATTTACTTTAACCAATTAATGAGTGTAGTTAAACAAATTATTTCTATAATAATAAAAAAATTATTTTTTATAAATGTGGCATTAAATCATTGAAGTCAGTTATGTCAGGGTTATTCAATATTTTATTGTGAATACTGAATAGAAGGCATCACAGTTTTTTTAAAAAAACATAAAATTATATTTATTATTTTGGTCTTATCTTTATTAGTTTTCTGATTGATTAAATACACTCTTGGTTATGTCACAATACTAATTAAATGATAAGACAGTAGCTACTTCTTGAGAAATTAGAAATTGTGAATTAAAAACTGCAAAATAAAAATAAAATAATTGTTTCTGATTTGGATAAGAAATTCTGGTATGAGATTTTTAAAATATTGTTCGCTATCACCTATGAAATAGAACACATACCAATTGATAAATAGTTTAATCTAACCTCTAATGGAGATCAGAACATTCAATTTTTTATAAGCTTTAAAATAGCATAATAATTTTTGTAACTGCTCTTAGGTTTTATTAAAGTTTCATAATTTTCACAATATTATTAATTTGTATATGCATGTTTACATATGTAAATATAAATAATAAACATCAATATTTTTTCTAAGAAATGTATATATTATATACTATTTTCTATATTTATTTTAGTTTACTCAACTTTTATATCTGAGCTAAAAATCTATATTGTGCATACAAATATGGACTATTTTTGTATTTCTTCCAATATGCAATTTTAATATATATAATACTATTTTCTGTATTTATTTCATTACTTATCACTTGATCTTTCTTGCTCATTTTTCAGATTAATGTACAAAAATGAAAGAATTTCATTTTTTACAGGATTTAAATTTCAATTTAGCATGATAAAATGAAAACATGAAATTATGTGAAAATTCAAAATTTTACAAACTGGAAATTTACCTTTATTCTTATCAAATTTCATGAATTAAAGTCCATTTATGTTGCAACAATTTTTAAAAATAATGTTGCCTGTATAGAACTGATGTTAAAGAAATCAATAAATTTAATAAGATACACCATTGTTATCAATCTTAAAAATATATGTAAATTTATTAAATCTTATACTATAATACGAGGATTGGTTGCCAAGTCGAAAATCGCCCCAGAATTAATAAACTCCGGTAAACTTGGGGGTGTGGGGTTTTTGGCCACGAGGAATCGATTGGCGCCGGTTTTGAAGCGCTACGGTCGAGCATTTCGGAGTTACAGATAGGATATTTTCAAACTTTATTAGTTCGCCATAATGGCTAATAGGTTTCAAGCGGTAACGTGCTGCCATCTATAGCCAATATAGCGAACAAATAAAGTTTCCAGAAGATGATCCGGAACTGATCTCGAAATGGATGATCCATAACCCGTGTGGTGATATGAACCCAAGCGCTCCGTGCATGGTCAGCAAACATGGAAGAGACCAGTGCAGATGGGGATTTCCGATGGAACATCAAGACATGACATCGCTGGTGGACGATGAAAAGCCGAGGTTTAACCGGTTATCTTTTCATCAATGGTTTCACAAATTTTCTTATGGCATGTATTGTTTTGATAAATCACAATTGAAAATTTAAATCTTCGAGTTAGCTTCGATACCTGTTTTCTCCGAGCGGAGCTCAGTCACCCGCTGGTATTTAAAATTTAAGCTCTAATTGTAAGTTTCATAATGGAGGTCAATTATATAAAATTTTATAAAATTCATTTATTCATTTCATGCATTAAATTTTAAAGTAATATTTAAACACATTAATCGCATATTTCAAGATTGTGTGTGTAGGGGGG
>JAPMOQ010000230.1:113061-125322 GCA_026543055.1 Argiope trifasciata | reverse complement strand
GTTTTTAAACTATGAACGTTAATTTATTTCGGGATAGCATTCGTTTCGAAGTGGTTTGTTATTATTTAATATCCATTATAATAAAGTTTTTTTTTTTTTTCATAAAGAAATTTTTTGGTTTTGTTCTGTAGGGCTTTATTCAGGAAGAATATGCGTTGTTCAACTTTGGGGAAAGGGTGCAATACACAAACAAGCAATTTTTCTGCAACCCTGTGTATTTAATCATAATTTCCCTTTTGCTAAGAACCTTCAATTCAGTTTTGGTAGCATTAATTCCGAACCGGATTACTGTCATTTGTGTAAACATTCATTATATTTTATAGTAAAGTTTTTTATAATTTTATTTTTAGGCTTGTAAGTTTTTTTTTCCAAGGAAAAAAAAAAGATGCTCTGCTTAAAAAAACAAAGTAATTTTATCAACTCAGAAATCGTGCTATTAATTATAATCTTTAAGTTATTCAATTTTGAGTAACATTACTTCCGATGTCGTTTGTTATCACTGATATAATCCTTATCTTGAATGATAAAAAAAAGTGTTTAGTTTTTCTTTTCTTTTCTCCCCCTCCCCCCTAAAAAGCTTTTTCTCAGGGTTGAAAAATATGTGATGTTCGGTTTCTAAAGAAAAATCGTTTCGTCGAAGTGAGTTGCTGTAGATGCGATTTTCTAAAAAATGAATTTTTGTGTTTAAAAAGTTCGGAAACTAGTGTTACTGTGTCCTTACATGAGAAGAAAGACATATAGAACTGTTGTGATGCAGTCTGTTTAAAGCATTATGCAAAAAAAAAAAAAAAAAAATTACACTTAATATATTGGACACAGTTTATTATTAAGCAATGTTTATTATTAATAATTTTTTAGAATTATTGCACGATTGTTAAAACTTGAGTTGTATCAAGAGTTGCTATGAGTTGTATCAAACCCTCCCGTATGAAAAAAGAGTGTAAAGTAGTAAAGAGAAAAGATGGAAAAATGTCTAATAATAATTTATCCAAAATGTTTCAAAATAATATTGATGCATTGCTTTTTTTTCAGGAAGTTACTGATATCGAAGGAACTCTGTTTTTATATCGCAGGTAAGAACTGCTGTTTTCTTTTGTATTTTTTTAAAAATCAAATACATTGCTGCTCTTTCTTGTATCATCTGTTTGAAAAGGGAAATTATATTTTACCAACCAATTGTTTGAGCAAACAAGATTTAAGATGGATTTCGACCATTTAAGAATAGGCTGCGCATGCGTAGAAAAGCTGAAAACTGCTGCTCTATTCATGGCGAGTATTGGTCTGCGCATGCGTGTGTAAATTTGTTATTTATTTATTTCTTGCAGGAAAGAATTTATTACTTAATAATTACGACATTTTTTGTTTTTTGTTCTTTCTGATTCGACGCTTTTTTTTTACAACTTTTTTTCTATAGTTTACGAAATTTAAGTATGTTGACCTTTTTTTTTTTTTTACTTTGCTGTGGTTCTTCGTGTAAATATCCATCATTGAAATATAATATGCAATAAAAAAGAGAAATTAGGCATGCCAAAATGGTAATTTATAGGATGGGAGTGCCTGAATCCATCTTATGAAATTGTGGTAAACATAAATAAATCCTTTCCTGCGCATGCGTTGTCTACTGGCCGAGTGTAAACTCAGCTTTATTACTTTTTTTCCCCCTTACACTTGGCAAAGTATTGTAATTGTTAAACAATTCGAATTCAAAATATTCATGAATCTTTATCTTTGCTAAAAATCTATCTCTTGAAATTGTATCAGTCTATGAACACGATACTCAAAAACACTTTGACCTACACCAGGGATGTGCAAACTACGGCCCGCCGGAAGGTTCTATCCGGCCCGCGGATAGAATTTTAATTTGCCGATTAGAGGCAAATTAAAAGAAATATTCATATATTATGTATCCATCTCCTTTTCTAGTTTGTTTAAATATTATATTTTTTCCTTTTTTTCAAAGAGCTGGTAATCTGTTTACAATCTCTATTTTTGTTCTACAAAACATAAATCGAAGGAAATAGCAAGCACAGGCAGTTTTCAATCGGTAAAGTGTTAAAAGCGTCAGTTATTTGTTAGTTATAGCTGTAGATTGGCGCCAACATGCCATTCAACGTAAATTGTGAAGCAGTGAGGTCAGATTTGCATCTTGAATTAATTGAGTTGCAATCTAACAACCATCTCAAGCAATTGTTTCTAAATATGCCAAAGTTAGAGTTTTTACAAATCATTATCGAAAGTAAGTTTCCCAAATTTAATATCTCATGCCCAGAAAATCAGTGCTATGTTTGCTTCATCTTATATATGTGAACAAGTGTTTTCAACTATGAACATTAGAAAGAATTATTTCAGAAGTAGACTGACAGATGAGCATTTAGCCTCGTTCCTTAGAATCAGTACATCTCACTTCGAACCTCAATATAAGGAACTTTTAAAAATGAAATCGCAATTTCATTCCTCTCATTAATATATTAAATTGTAATACTTGTATATTGTTTTTAAAATTTTAGAAAAATTCATCTTGGCTCGCCAAACTTTATTTTTTCGAGTTTTGGCCCGCGATCGAAAAAGTTTGCCCATCCCTGAGCTGCACGAATGAAATTGTATTCTTTATATTGCAATTCTAAATTTCGGCTAAATATGAATTCAAACTACGTCCATTCTCAAAAAAAAAAAAAAAAAAAAAAAAAAAAACTTTTTTTCCAAGATACATGAACATGTTAGTTGCGAAATGGATGAAATTTGGAGTCTAAAAAAAGTGTTAAATGGATAAAATTTTGTACGCTAATTTAACATCTGTACAAAATTTTGAACCAAAACGGTTAAAAATTTATTGTCTACCAGTCTGTAATTTCGCATGAATATAAATGTGATAGCTCAAAAATGCTATTGGATAAATGAAATTTGTTTATATTATTACTAAACATACAGGTAATTTTTACTTCAATTTCATTATAAAAATCGTCCAAAATTTGTAATCGGTTTTCATCTGTATGCTATGAAGTTCTGAACTCTCTTGTTCGAAATTGTGAAAATAAAAATCCGAACGTTTATGACATCATGACCTTCTTCAAAGTCTTTAATTTTTATGTGGGAAAGCAAGGTCATAATCTTTCTTAAAGAATATGCCGGAAAGTTTTGGAGAGACCACTCCACTAGTTTTGGAGGTAAGTGGCTTATTAATTTAAAAGACGATTTATGAGCTACATTTATTAAAACAGTTAAAATCATAATTCTAGTTAGTTATAAACCTAATAAAAATATTTTAATTTATAAGAAGTATGTTTCATTGAGGAAATTTATTCATTAATTCATTATTATTATTAGCATGTGAGAACATGATACTGTTAGTTTTCTTTTATTGTTTTTGAAGCATCTAAATACACGGGCAGCATATAGACAATTGATCGCTTTGGTGGCATCCATTTTTCTCTTTTGGGATTATTAGAAAATGATAAAGACGATTGTTACATTTGGCAACTTAATGCCAACAAAGATATAAAGTGCGATTTTCTGCCATTCTCTTTACTGGACTGCTCGCCAAGATTTATCAGTCTCAAAAAAAAAAAAAAGTTCAAAGATTGCCATCCTGTACATATACTAGAAATGCTAACAAAGCTATTAGAGGTTGTAATAAAAAATTGTTACGATTTCATTTGGTGAGAAATAGCTCCAAATATTTCAACTTTAGCGATTGTACATTAATCTGAAGCCTAGTTGTAATCGTTATGGCTTCCTTTTTGAAATTGATATTCATATCTTCCATTAAATAGTCATTCCCTTTTGAAATTGATATTCATATCTTCCATTAAATAGTCGTTCCCGTCTGAAATTGATATTCATATCTTCCATTAAATAGTCGTTCCCGTCTGAAATTGATATTCATATCTTCCATTAAATAGTCGTTCCCTTTTAAAATTGATATTCATATCTTCCATTAAATAGTCGTTCCCTTTTGAAATTGATATTCATATCTTCCATTAAATAGTCGTTCCCTTTTGAAATTGATATTCATATCTTCCATTAAATAATCATTATTAAAACTCAAAGAATTATCTTTTTTCTTAAAAAAAAAGATTTTTTTTTAATTCCCACTATTAGTTATTACTACTACACTCCTGCCCTTTATTGGCCAGACTGGAGAATCAGATACTTGGTGGGCAGGCACATCAAGTTTCATTTATTTATTTATTGCAATAAGTTGCCAAATATGACAAGTTTCTTATCATTTTGTAATAGTCCTAAAAGCGAAAAATCGAAAGCTATAAATGCCTATTTTTTGCCCGTGCATTTTAAGAAACCTCTAACCAAATCATATTCTCTCATGATAAAAATATATTAAATACCATTAAAGGTTAGTAACTAAAATAATTACTCCCTCTAATTATTGTAGACAGGTATCAGAACTAGGGCCCATGATCATTTTTAAAGAACTGTTGAGTTTTCTTCACCTATATGACAAATGAAACTTCAGTTCTTAAGCCTTGTGTCGTCATTAAATATGCTTTATTTTGCTTACCTTAATTTGTATCGTGCTTTACTGAACGAATAAAGCCATAATGAACTAATTAAGTTACGCATTTTAAAACACAATTTAGTAACTTTAAAAACATTTTGTTATTTAGACACTCAGATTGAGTTATTTTGAAATATATACACACACAAAATGCTTGATTTATGAATGGGAATCACGTATCCAACCTTCCCGGAAAGTGTTGAAACGACCTTAATTTAAATCGTCTTTTATTGAATGAATAAAGCAACAATGAACTAATTAAATTATCCATTTTAAAGCCAAGTTTAGACACTTTAAAAACATTTTGTTGCTTAGACTCTCAGATTGAGTTATTTTGAAATATATACAAAAAAATGCTTGACTTATGAATGGGAATCACGTATCCAACCGTCCTGGAAGGTGTTGAAACGACCCTCGTTGCCAAATCCGTGTTTCTAACTCACACGGTTTATATGTCTCTCCGTCAGAAAAAAGACGTCACCGGTAGTATTAATAGTTGCCGTTCCCCTATTCCTCAGTTTGTTCATATTTATTTTGGCGCTGTTGTTTGCTGCTTTCTTGTATTTCTAAATGCACCTACGTCATTAGACACAGGAAAACGAGCGATTGCCTTCGAAAATTGGGTAAAAGGGATTCGGTGACATTTGATATATTAATTGCTTAGTTTAGTTCATTGTCGTTTCATTTTTAGGGTTCATATTTGTCACTGTTACTGTGACTGTACCTATATTTATTTGTTTTTTATGCATGTAGAAAAAAAGCAAAATCTGTATAATTTTATGTTTTATAGCTCTTGAGTTGCTATATTTAATTCCTAATGATTTTTTTTAAATCTCAACTTTAATCTGAATAGTCATCAATAATTAATTACTTTGGATGGACAAAAAGTTTTCGTCTCACGTGTGTCAGAGGTAAATTATGGATTTCGCAGCCTTAAGCAACAGGCTTTATTACTAATACTAGCGGCTTGCATTCTAAAAATTTTTTTTCGGTGATGTTGCCAAAATATTAAATATTTTTTAAAGAAAGCGAAAAAGGGGAAAAAATTATTCAATAAATGATTTAAATGTTGCAAACGGTTATAGAAACCTAGGCTTTGCATTCATTTTTTTAGAAACTTTCACATTTTATAATGGAAAAAAATTATTGAATAAATGATGCAGATATTGCAAACGATTATAGAAATATGCCATTAATTCGGGATTTCAATGCAAATCCTGTCTAAGTTCAATCAAGTTTACCGTAAATAAAGATTTGTTGAATTAATTATTTAGATATTGCAAACGATTATAGAAACTGTTGCTTTGCATTTATTTTTTTAAAAAGTATCACGTTTTATATTTCTTTCATTTTATCCGGTCACGTGCTAAAAGTTGCATTTCTTTAAACTTTATTTGCGATGATAGTTTTTTTTTTTTTTTTTGAACTTCCGGCATGGTTTTCTTTTATTTTATCCAGTCACGTGCTTAAAAAAAAACATGGTTAAAATGTTTCTTTAAAAATTCGTTAAAAATAGAAGCTTAAGTTATACATTAAAACACTGATACCATTAGAAAGCTAATTTATTAATATTTAAATTGATGTTAAAATCATGTTTGTGAGATCATATTTTCGGAAGTTATAGCGGGAAAACGTCGAAATTTCTCCTAAATTTTAATTAATTGAAATTCTAATTAAAAATTCGAAAAAAGGGCTCCGAGGTGCACATTCCCAACCTCCGAGGTATACATGTAAAAATTTGGTAGTTGTAGGTCCAACGGTCTGACCTGTAGAGCACCAACACACACACACACACACACACATTGAGCTTTATTATAAGTATAGATAATAATTATTTGCCTTCTTTTTTACTTTCTCATATACTTAGTATAGAGAAAGTATAGTAATCGTCAAAAATTTCATACTAAGAGTTTGAAGAAATATCCCCGTTTTTTACCTCCTTAAGGAATCCGACTACGTTTATAGCATTGGTTATCGACCACACTGGCGATTTTTAAAACTTATTATTTCATATATTAGGTTGTTCGGAAAGTAATTTCGTTTTTTCCCGACAGAGGATTTAATTGTATTTTTCGCACCCAATTTCAAACTTAAACCGCAAAATCATTTTATGTTTTAAGAGCTGATATAGCAAGGCTTGAGTGTGAAAAAGTGCAGCTGATTCTTCGCAGTAGTTTTTGGATGGTGCCCTTTTAAATATGGAGAGCAATAAACAGCATTTTCGTCATTTTTTTCTTTTTTGCTATATAAAAGGTAAAAATGCTGTCAAGCCAGAAATAAATTAGCCAATATGTGTGGAGAAGATGTGTTAACAGTACATCAGTACCAGAACTGATTTGCAAAATTTTTCCTTCAAATGAGGAGGCCAAAAACCACCTCGATCAGTTTTTTTTACCGCAAAGACCAAAACTTTTATGAGCGTGTAATCATGTTACTACCAAAAATATGGCAAAAGGTATTAGACCAGAATGGCAATTTTATAATTTAATAAATAATTTATTCATTAAACGAAAATTTCTTTTCATTTTGACAAAAAAAAAAAAAAAAAACGAAATGACTTTCCGAACAACCCAATAGTTCAGATTTTCTCTTCCCAAAACAATTTATTTTTTCTAAAAAAAGGAAGGTCTGACCTATCAGTCAGGCTCACATATTTTCCTACTAAAATTTGTCTTTAGCTTCAATTTTCTCAAAACTTTAACTCTCATAAAAACTTTCCACCGTTAACAGGATGTATTAAAAACTAATAGAGAAACTTGACATTAACATTTCAGCGTGTGTTTTAAAAAATATGGGTTATAAAATGAACCAAAATTTTTATTGTTGGTGAAATACTTTTTCATCTATAGGTGCTTTTAATCAAATTACATTGTAAATTGATAGCAAAAATGCATCCTTCTTTGCATCGCAAAATTTTTCTTAGATTTTGGTTCATTTCATTCATCATTGTATTCTATAACATGTGCACAAAGAAAAATTGGATTGCTGTATTACAATTTTGCATATAGTGTTAACCGTTTTGGTTAAATTTCATTAAAATTAACTACAAATTTTCCCATTTCTGAAAATATATTATATTTTCATTATTTTTTTGGATTTATAGTGTTTATTATTGACAATAAACAGTTTCTAAAAAATCCAATTTTTCAAATTTTTTCCTTTGAACGTTGTCGGATACCTTAAGTTCGAAAAACACATTTTAGCAAAACGTCTCTTTGTGACAAAGATAACTCAAAGCACTATGAGTTAGACAGTTGGAACTTGATATACAGAATTAAAACCAAATTTGCATATTTGAATCAAAATTTGTGCAAAATCTATTTAGAGAAAGTTTGTCTTGTTCGGCTATTTAAATATAAGTTAGCCAATAAGTTATAACAACAAAACGAACTAAATAGATAAAACTCAGTATAAAGACATAACATCATTAGTATAGATGCTTGCCAAATTTTGAGCGAGTTAAACAAGGAGTGACATCCTGTTAATCTATACTTTCAGAAACATATACACGAGACATTTCAAAACGAAATGGCAAATATATCAAATTTGGTACGTAATTTTGTGACTTAAAATGTAGTTTTCGAATTTTTGTTTCAATATATTGAGAAGGCTTCTGAAACCTAAATTCGAATTTGGATAATTTTGACTCCATACTAGGGATTAATCGCTAAAACACTCGCCAAGGATCACGCGGTAAATTTAAAGAAAAAAACTAAATTCATACCAAAGGTTAGTATTTCATAACTATTGCACCCTAATGCTATTCCAGGCGTTCTATAGTATAACATCTGTATTGCAGAGACTGCTAGAAAGTTTTCGGGAGATCACTCCCGCTGGTTTATTGTAAGTACATATATCATACTATTTTAAAAGCTTTAAAGTACACCGACTTTTGCGTTTCCGCAGCTTTTTTCCTTATATGTATTATACATACAATTGCATCACTGAAAATGTCAAACTTTTTTAAATGTATACGATTGAAAAAAATTCAACATTGATTCTTTCTAAAACCTTTATTTATAAGTATAACTAGATTTCAAAAATTTTATTGAAAACATACCTTATACTGAAATCTATACAATACACTGTATCTTGTATAAAAATACACTAAATCTTTGTGCCACGAGCATCATTAATGGAAAAATAAAGCTTTGATAGAACATTATCACCAACAATGTAAACGATATGAATCTAATAGTCTGGTCTATAGATCGCCAACGTAAGCAAAAACACAAACATAATCATCTTTGCTTCTACTAATAATAAATAAGAATGTCTGTGTTTGACTTAGAGCTAATAAATATGACATATATATGCTTCAGTGACCAAAATGTGCACCTCAGGGCGATACATTTTGAAATTTTGGTTAAATAATAATAAAAGCGGAATTTTCCACACAATAACTTCCAAAAATATAATAGCCCAAAATTATAGCTTAAATACTTTAGTCCACTCCTGTAATAAAATTATTCTTTAATCTCTGTTATTGTTATCGTATGCGTAAATCCCAATTCTATTTATACATCAAGCAGCTTCGACAGGTTTTTAAAAAAAATTAATTGATTTATCTTGGGTCGAATCAACCTAACTATGAACAAAAATTAACTGTGGGATCATAAATATTGGATTGTTGAAAAAGTCAGTTGGCAGAGGTTTGCAATTTTGTAAATTTTATATTTATATTGATTCGTGGGAGGTTATTGCCAATATTTTCCTTAGGCATTATTTTTATTTTGTATTTGGCATTACACTTTCTTTTTGTCAGTGAATCACTATGTATTTTTTCTATCCGATTTTAGTTATTAGCTTAGCTATGAATACTATGAATGTAAGAAGAAAAAAAATATTGTAGCTTTATGTTTGCATCTATTATATAATTTTACACAATCTTTCATTTTATAATATTATTTAATTTTATATTACTATATTATATCTATTAAAAGTATACAACAAATAATTCTTTTCGGTATACATAATATATATAGTTATCGTCAAAAAATTCGAACTTGAAATATTGACAAATCTCTGTGTTTTATCCCTCCCCGATTTAAAACACACGCACACACTCAAAAACTCTGATCTAGACGGTTGGAATTTGGTATACGAGTTTTACACAGAATGTGCTTATTTTTCTCCAATTTTGAGTAAACTCTTTTCAGAGGAAGTCTGTTTGTCCGGCTGTTCGAATATAAGTTAACGCGCTAGTTACGAAACGAAGAAAGCTAAATAAATAAAATTCAGATTATAAATCTAAAGTGTAAACAACTATCAAGATTTGAGTAAAATCAAATTGCAGATTGACTGTCTGTCGATCTGTACTTTCAGAAAAATATAATTGTGGTAATTCAAAAATACAGTGCCTTAAATGTATCAATATTGGCATGGGATTTTCAGACTACAAGTGCAGTTTTGTGCCAAATTTTTGTTTAAATTGTTTGAAAAAAACGTATCTAAAACAAAAATGCGATTTTTGGATATTATTAATTCTTGTCAGGAGTTGATCACCTAAAATGATACATTAGATTCAGTAAAAAGGCTAAATTAACGCCAAATAATATTTCGATCTATTGTACATCAATATCATGTAAAGCGTTCTCTGGTGTGACAAGTTTATTAGAGAATATGCGAGGAAGATAAGAGGAGACCATAACCTTTGTTTCATGGGAATTTTGCCAATGTGCGTGAAATTTTCTGCTACAACTCTCGTTGATTAATCAGTGGCAAGCATAACTGAGGTATTGTTTGGAGGATAACTGCATGTCTTGGCGTTCACCTCTTCTCCTTTTCAACAATTGATTTTTTTTATGTTGCAATGAGATTCAAGCCGTTTTCATCGCTTTGCCAAATAATTTATCAGATGATTGTCTTCCTTTGTTGAAAACTAAGAAAGAAGAATTCTGATTATTTTCTGCATACTTTACGGTTAACTTAGAGTCGAGTCGCAATGTAAAATGAGAATTTTTTTTTTTAGTGACTTGAAAACAATTTGTTGTGTTGACATAATAGAAAGTATTTCGAACTGTTGCCATTTTATATTGGAAAACTCTATGGAATGAGAATATACGTTTGATTGAAACATACAAGAATATATGTTTGAATATTTCAATAAGTGTGTTTAAATATATGTTTGAACATTTCAATATTTAATGAAGATGATACTATTAAAGAAAAGTAGTATTGTGAAAGATTCATCCGCGTTTTTCACAACATCAATATTTTAAATCAACTAAGGATTGCCTTTATCAATCTCCATTTATTTATTGCCGTACTTTCCTATAGGTGATCGTTTGAGGTGGTTATAAAAGATATCTAAAATAATGATTTTCAGAAGTTCAAAAGTCGCTCAAATTTTATCGCTAAGATCCGCAGAATTTTGATTGTGGAAGCTTTGTTCGTCTCCTTATTTCTTATCAAAATTAAATATTAATATTTACTCTAAGATATTATTGTTATCCAATATTTTGTAATATATTGATATCTTACCTTACTACAGTGTAAAAATTCCATTTTGCATATATAATGGAATAATATAAGTTTAAAATGTTTAGTTCTTTTATTGTGAATATTCAATTTAAGATACATTGATTTTTTAAAATTAGGAAATGCTTTTATGATGTTACATATATTTTTGGTTCTTACTTATTTGGTATCGTTTTTCAAAAAGCTGTTTGATTCAATGCTGAAGTTATTGTAATTAAATAGCACGATATTGATTATCCTATGCAATGGATTTGATTGAATTATTCGAGAAAGTCAAAAGCAGTATACCTCCTAATGAACCTGCTTTGCATTCTTAGATAAGTAAGACTTGATATTTGCTATTCATGGTACTTGTTTTATAACTTTTAAATGTGGGTTGTGAATTTTTTTTCTGTCATTCCCTTTTCATTGTATTAAGAATTACTTGACCAATCCTTGGACGACCGAATTATCTGAGAAAGTAAGAACATCTCCTGAAGAATTGTCTTGTATTCGCATGGCCTCTATTTGCAAGCACCTTTGAATGCGGTTTGTGAAATTGTTTCTGTCATCATTTCTCGTAATATTATTATTCTTTCCTCATTATAATGCTCATCCATTAATGAACATCCCTTGAAATACTTCACAGCTCTTGTTTACAAGCACCTATAAATGTGATTTTTGAAATGGTTAGGATCATCTTCCTCAAGCATTATTCTTTTCCCATTATAATGCACTTTGTTAGTGAACAGTACTTGATCACGATTATTATTTTGAAACGCTTTTAAATTAAATGAGGCTTGTGAATCTGTGTTCTGTCATTCTTTTCTCATTTTAGTGAGTGTTATTCTTTATAATAATATACTTCCATTAGTGAACATTCCTTTAGGATTTGAATATTCACGATCCTTATTTACGAGTACTCTTAAATGCGGTTTGTGAATCTATTTCTACTTTTTTTTCTTCTCATTCTATAAAGCATTATTTTCCCTCGTTATAATACGATCTCTGAAGGATTGTCATGCATTTATTCTTCTTCTTTAGAAGTGCTTTTAAATTAAATGCGATTTTTGAAACTGTTTCTATCAATATTTTCCTTTTTTATTAAGCATTATTTTTAACTCATTATATCCCCAATGCACGTCACCATCCCTTGAAGGACATCCTTGCATTTATTACTTATGAGCACCTTTGAATGTGGTTTGTAAAACTGTTTCTATCATTCCTTTCCCATTATATTAATATTAAAAACCTTTCAATCCTTTGACTGTGGGTTGAGAAACTGTTTC
>JAPMOQ010000230.1:90399-113051 GCA_026543055.1 Argiope trifasciata | reverse complement strand
TACCATTCAATCCTTTGAATGTGGTTTGTGAAACTGTTTCTATCATTTCTTTCCCATTATTTTAGTATTATTTATTATTATTAGTAGTAGTAGTATTTATTATTATTAGTAGTAGTAGTATTTAGTATTATTTATTATTTAGCATTATTTTAGTACCTTTCAATCCTTTGAATGTGGTTTTTGAAACTGTTTCTATCATTTCTTTCCCATTATATTAGTATTCCTTTCCCATTATATTAGTATTAAGTACCTTTCAATCCTTTGAATGTAGGTTGTAAAACTGTTCCTATCATTCTTTTCCCATTATATTAGTATTAAGTGCCTTTCAATCCTTTGAATGTGGTTTTTGAAACTGTTTCTATCATTCCTTTCCCATTATATTAAGTATTATTCTTTTTCTCCGAGATACACGCCCATTAGCAGCTAATGAATGAACCAATCTGTACGGAGATCAGTATTGTTCAAGGGGGGGTACAAGAGGTTATCTTTGGTTGACTGTCGGGATGAGTGGCAAATACCATCTGCTTTGTTCTGTCCTACGCTGGATGACGTCCAAGGGCTATTTACAAAGCATAATTAAGGGCCACCTGGTTTCTTGTTTGATGAAACAACCTTCTAACCGTGCCGACACGATTACGGACCTCTGTCGCCTTGCCTTGGTTTTGATCCAGACGTATATTGTTTCGAGATGACACTTAAAATCAATTATTATTTATAAAATGATTATTCAGCATTTCAGTGGAGGTTCTTTTCCTTACCTTTGCCTAGACTTAAATTTTGGCTTAGTGGAAAGAGTATTAACAAAGCATTCGTACTCTAAAATTCTGTACGTTAGAAAGTTTACTAGCATTTGATTCTTTTGATCATTGTTTTGACTGTTTTCTATATTTTTTTGACTTTCTTGTTTATTTATTTGACTCTTGACTTTTTTTTAAATATATTCTTTTGTCTTTTTTTTTAAAATATAGTCTTTTGACTTTGTTTTTAAATATTTTCTTTTGACTTTTTGTATATTCTTTTGATTCTGATGTATTCTTTTCACATTTTTATGTATTCTTTTGGCGTTTCTATTTATTCTTTTGACTTTTTTTTGTATATTTTTTCGATTTTTTTTCTTTTAATATTCTTTTGGATTTTTTTATGTATCCTTTTGACTTTTTTTTTTGTTTATTCTTTTAACACTTTGATATATTCTTTTGACTTTTTTGTATTTTCTTTTGATTCTTTTAGCTTTTTTTGTGCATTTTGTTGACTCCTTGACATTGAGATTAAATAGAATGCTTCTTCATCAGGTTAGCAATGAAAAAACATTCCTTGATTAAATATATGATGAAAAATCCAAGCACGTTGAATTTTGGTTAAACATTGAAATGTATTGTTGAAAATTATGCTCAAGAAATGTTCTTAAAAAATTTCCAGAATTAAGGAAAAATTTGAACAAAAATGAAATTGGCATCGCTAAAAAGTCGATTTTTAAAAAGGTATAAAAATTAGTTAAAAAATTGGGCAAAAAAATTTCGAAAGTTACTGCAGAAAAATGCATTGATTTCGTTTAATTTTTAATTAATTAAAATTCTACGTAATTTATTGTTAAAAAATTGTTGCGAAGGGCAAATTTTCACCCTCCCAATTGTTTGATGCCAAATTTGATAGCTTTAGTCGAAAAAAATTAGTCCACTACAGAGCGAACATCCACTCATACATTTATCTTTATTAGTAGTAAAGATTGTTCTTTCATATGTCGAAAATCCATTTGATTAAATTTAAAGCTATGTATCATTCCCTTATTGTTATATGGGTAAAAGAATAAGCACAAAAATATAAATGTATATAATTAAACTTTATCTATCTAGAATATCGTTAAATTTAATAGAATGAAATGATCTTCAGATCTAAATATTAATTGTAGTGCCTTTTTTCGTTACCTTTTTTTTTAATTCATTTATTACAGTTTCGCTTTCTAATTCGATATAATTGAGTTTTGGCTTTAAAAGCTTTGTCAAAAGGAGGCATCTCCAATTCATACCAAAACTTTATTAAAAGAGGCAATGTTTTTTTTTTTTAAATCTATTTGTTAAAACAGCTATATCAAATAAATTTTTCATATGCTAAAAAATAAAAGAAATGATTATTTTCATTTATACGATATAATACGCAGTGAAATATTTCAGAATGCTGAAAGCATACTGTTTGATTGTTTCGATGTTATAGTCCAAACCCAGAATACTTCAACATCGATTATTGATTTTTGCTCATATAATAACAGAATCCTTTTTGTTAAAGATATGCAAGAATTAATAATCTTTTTCTGTACAAGAATTTATTTTCTGTATTCACTCTGTTTTAAAAATAGGTATATACATATATATATATACACACACACAAGTTGATTTGTTTCGAAGATTCTGCCGTGGACTTATCAGCATGTGAAATTTGAATTCAGATGCTTAAACATTTCTTTCTTTTAAACGGTTATAATTTAGTTGATGATAAATAAAATAATAATATAATATAAAGGAATATATTAATATAACTGTATTAATGATATTATTTACATGGATTATATTTTATAAATAATATTAACTTGTGATATTCTGTCGACCGTTTTTTTAAAAGAAAAATTTTATAAAAATTAATGAAATAAACATTTATTTTCCTTAAGTAAAAATAATATTTTGAAATATAGGTATATATTTTCATAAATATATTTATTTTTCAATAGTTAATAAAGTACAATGCATTTTTTTATAAATTCCATCAAGTCAAATTATTGTCTGTTAGAAAATGATAATCGAATTTAATATTTTCAGAATTTTTTGTTAACGATGATTTTTCGTATTTGGTTTCAAAAAATCACATGCAATGGAATAAATTATGTATATACATCGATTAAATTTCTATATTAAAAAGCACAACTGAATTAAAATATTTCAAAAATAGATTGACAAATTAGTTCGGGATTTACATTAGTAAACAATATATTGAATAATTGCAAACGATATTCGTATGAGCATTTGCAAACGATATTAATGAAATTATCATTTTTTGTTTATTTTTACAATTGTATTTTAGTAGCTAAATATCAACTAACGGTAAGATATTTTGTTTATTGATTAAATTTGTGTAAAAGATCATGAGCAAAGCTTTATTTTCATGCAACATACACTAGTAAAGTTTTGTATAAAATGATTTCATCGAAAAATTTCGCAAACTTATCTTATTCGAAACTTCTGTACTTATTAGAAATTTATTGTATCATTTAGAATTATCAAACTGTGTTTAATTATTTCTTTATATTTTCACAATTAATTTTTAAAAAAATTTTCTTTATATTTTCACAATTAAAAATTTTTTTTCTTTATATTTTCACAATTAATTTTTACTTTATATTTCACTAAAAAATCTCACTTTATATTTCACTATTAATTTTCTTTATATTTTCGCAATTAATTTTCCATTTTCACAAAAAAAAACAGGCTTTTTTTGAGAAAATATAAAACTTTATGTATATTTTAATGCAAAAAAGAGTTAATTCGTAAACTTCTGCCAATTAAATTTATATAAAAAAATCGTTGTAAAATTAATTTAAAAAAAAGAAAAAAGTAGTAATTACTTACCCAGGCCAAATCATTGTCACCTTTGTATATTCCAACGATTTATCCTATATCTATGCTAATTCAGTGTGTATGCTCCTTTGTCGAAAACACACAAAAAGCAATAAATAAATCTGCTTTCGGAGTTCACACAGAATTGAATCACCACCACCGGCCCGATCCCTTAAACGAGCTGCATCGACTGGAGGCAAAGATCGTTTGGCACCCCAAAAATACCACCTAACTCCTCTCGACACAGTCCTTCCCTTGTTTTTGTTTCTGCGTGTTATTTCGAGCGATTCTGCCTCAAAAAGCGGCAGCCTCGCGTCCTTCCTGTATCGCTACCGCCGAATGTGACGAGAAGTGACTCAAAAACTTTCCCGGGAACAAAAGACTCTTAATTTCATTTGTTTCCCTGGCCCGGCTTACTTGTTTGTTGGATGTTGGCAAGTGGACTTCCTACTGTTTTCGCCTGACTTTTTTTCTTCTGTTTTTTCCCACTATTACATTCAATGTTTCGAGTTGAAAGTGTTTCTTTCACCCAAGGGTTGTAGTGAATTTCTTTTGGGAGTCGTAATGACTAGTACCTAATTAATTTGATGTTCTCTTATGATCATTAAAAAATAATTTTATTGAATTAATTTTAGTGTTTTGAGTAAAGTTTTTAGTTTTTTGCTGTCAAAAGAAGAGTTGCGTTTTATGTGGATGTTCAATTTTTTAAATTCTTTAATTTATTCTTAGCCTCTAACATTTTTTTATATTTAATTATATATTAGCAACTGTATATTATTAATTTTTCATTAGCTAAGTGCCAGTAGGACAAATATTTTATTCGCACGCAACTCCGAACTTCGAGATTTTGACGAATTCACCACGTTTTATATTTTCCTAAATCTGAAAAAATCAAAGTGTTTTGCCAAAAACTGTCGTATACTTTATAATAAACTTGCTATGTCCGAAAGCATCTTACAATGCTCTGACATATTGATTTATTGTGTAAGTTTAGCATTCTATTTAATCTATCGTGTCATTCTTGGCGAGTTATTTGGCGATTAATCTCTGGCATGCAACTAATAGCATCCGGAAATCGAATTTGTGCTTCAAACATGTTTTTCTCACTCGATTGAATCAAAGATTTGACACAAAATTGCACTTTTTGGTACAAAACTTTTATACCAAATTTACTTCTTTAAGTCATTGCATTTTTGATTATCAAGCTCATTTGATTCTGAAAATACAGACCGAAAGTCAACCCGTCGTGGGATGGGACTCTTTTTGACGCTAATTTAACCTCTTTATAAAATATATCGTGTCCTTCTTTGGCGAGTTATTTGGGGTTAATCCATGGCATGCTGTCAATAGTTTCGAAAAATTGAATTTGCATTTTAGATTCATATATCTCAACCGATTGAAATAAAAAATTGACACAAAACTTCACTGGCAGTCACAAAATCGCATACCAAATTTCATATATATTTTAATAATTGCGTTTTTGTAATATAGCTTTTAATTATTTTTTGAAATGCAGACGAACAGACAGACTACCTGTTATTAATTTTGGCTGAAAATTGGACAGATGTCTACACTATAAGTGCTG
Source organism: Argiope trifasciata (assembly GCA_026543055.1). Classification (NCBI taxonomy): domain Eukaryota; kingdom Metazoa; phylum Arthropoda; class Arachnida; order Araneae; family Araneidae; genus Argiope; species Argiope trifasciata. Next base: position 107,861 of record JAPMOQ010000230.1, on the reverse strand, counting down.
TATTTGTATTGTATGTATTTAGAATTGTATCTATCTAGATCTCCGGTTTGCAATTATCACATTAACTTAAATTCGGACAAATGGACTTTCTCTGAACGGAGTCTGCTCAAAATTTGATAAAATTCTGAAAATTTGTTCTGAAGCCCTTATGCCAAAATTCAACTGACTAGCTGAAAAGCATTTTTGATTTATCTTTGTCACAGACAGGCGGACATTTTCCATTTTTTCTTCTTCTCTTTCTTTCTTTCGTGGGTTTTTTTTTTCCCCTCCAAATTTGGAGGTCAAAAACATGGACATTTCGACAAAATCTCGAGTTCGAATTGCTTGTCTATTGCTAACACTTTCTCTGTACTACATAAACAAAAAAGTAAAGAAAAGGATTTTTGTATTTTGTTTATTTGGCTACGCCGTCGTATGTATAAAATAGTTCAAAACCGTGATGAATCTATTGGATGTAATTTATCACGTATATCAAAAATGTGCTTGACGTATTTGATTAATTCCATCAAAAGAAAAACAAAATTTGTTCAGTCTTTTTTTTTTTTTTCCTCTTTTTTTTCTTGATCTCTTATATTCAAGGCTCCTCGAAAAAGTTCTTGATTTTCCGTTAAACCTTTAAAAGTTGAAAAATACATAATTTTTTGAAAGAGAAGGGGAAACCGTTTCCACTTGGATTTGACTTCAGAATATGAATGTTTTGTGGTGAGCTGCACATAATAGTAGTTAATGTGAAGTTAGCATTTAGTGGTAGTAATCCAGTGACCAACAAAGAGGGCTCTTCCAATGTGTTGAAGAAAAGCATTTTAAACTGTATTATTTTTATTTATAGCAACACGAACACGCGCAAAAATTCTTAATATTCTTTACTTTAAACGTTTAGATGTAGCAAGCAAAAAAGTACCAATGCATTTGAAAATCAGTATGGAAATATTTAAATTAATCGTTTGGTCCGATTTTTTTTTTTGGAAAGCCCTTATTCTTTATAAAGTATGAAAACATTGTTATATTGCATGATTATTCAACCATCCAGAAGTATATTACAACAACAACAAAAAAAAAACCAACCTCTTTTTGTTTGGTTTTGAAAAATTTAATATTAGTTGTTCTATATCATTTTACCTGAACCATTGTGTAGTAATAGGAATATTCTTTTGCATATTCCTAAGTATGTTTCAGAACTTCTGTGACTTATTCTCGTGTGATGTGATTAATTTTTTTCTATCTTAGATCTGTGCATCCTTACTATGGGTTGATCATTGTAAATCGCATGAACACCACCAACTTCATTGAATCGATCACTGGCGACATGCAGTTTGAATTGCAGGAACCTTACCTCCTCTACAAAAACCATTCAGGTAAGTCGAAAGAAGGCTTGTCTTTGCTTTTAAAGTCGTAAAAATGCTTCATGTCTATATCTTTGATAACAGTTTGAGTTATTATTAAACGTAGAAACTAATATGTGAAAAATATCAGATACCAAACTCGACAAGCAATGGGCGCAGATCGTACGGAAGAAAGTTTTTGACTAAGATCTTGAACTTCATTTTAAGTTAACTAAATGAAAATTATGTAGTCAAGAGAAAACAACAAAAACGTTTTTAATTGGTGTTAAAAAGGAAAGGTCTCTGAGATGAAGATTGTCGAAACTGTCATGCGGTCGTTATTATATTCATAGATAATATGTCACATGAATAAGAATGTCTGAAAGATAAAAGCTCCGACGGCATTTTCTTTTTGTGTGTGTAATTTTTTTTTTTTTTTTTTTTTTTTGAGAAAATATATAGATGCTAATCACATACTGGCTACATATGAATATTTTTCAATATTCCCTGCATATGAACTGGTCATTTAAATTTTTTAAAATCATGAATGCCGTTTATTTAACATGTTATTCGAAACAATTTCCTGTATTGCAGTGTTCATATTGCAATTCATCTATCATTACTTATGTTTTTGAACTTGCACTTAGTTTTTTTACCAAGGTGAAATCGGATCCGAGATGGTGCTATATGGCATTGTCAGCTTGAGAACAGATAGAAAAAGTTCTAATAGTTTGTTAAAAAAAAAAAAAAAAACTTCCGTCCGCGCGTGTGTGTGTAAAATAACGTATTTTCAGGAAATATGCCTGTATATATAAACTTAAAAATCAAAGACATTAAATATAAATACATAATTAAAAAATAAAAGAAAGAGCTATATGAATCAAGGAATCGCAACACACACGTTATTCATTTTGTTCTAACCTCAATACTGTTAAAAGCGGAAGTTGAATATACTTATTTTAATAGTTAGTTATTAAAAAAATATATTTCCTGTGTGTGTAAAATCGTGTTTTTAAGAGACGCGTATATAGATAAATTTGGAAAACGAAACCTTATTCAAATATAAAATTTGATCCAAACTGTTAGAACCGTTTCCAAAATGCTCGAAGTAAATGTTTGTTTAAACAAGAACTTCTCGTTTAAGTTATAAAATTGTTCTGATAGAAAATGGAATGGAAAAATTCCAGGTAAATGAGAAATAATATAAATAATAAGAAAAGAATTCATGATTGTATGACGTAAAGATTTAAAAATTGAAGATAGAAATGTTAAGTCGCTAATAATGAGCTCTCAAAATGATACTATCGCATACAAAGTGGCAAGATAATATTTTTCTCCAAAAAATTAAAAAGTTTGAAGCAAATTTCCATTTTTTATTTTTTATTGACTTTTATGATACTTTATATATTCTTTATTTATCTAATTTGTTGCATACCCCATTTAATTTAAACAACTCGACTTAACATTTTTTTTTTTTTTTTGAGAAAAAAAAATACCAAAGGATAATTTTAAAAAATTCTTTATTTTATTTTTATTTTTTTGCTGATGTTATAAATATTAGTTTTATTAAAATTCTTTTTCTTACAACTTTGAGAATTATTTTGTCACAAACGAATTTGCTTCATTCCATATTAGAAATGTGTCTATAGTATTTTGTGTACTAAATGCTGATGTTACATAATTATTTATGCGATTTAGATTTTTTTTTAAATCCTCTACGTTTGTTATTTTCTCCACATTTTGAAATTAAATCTATGAAAAGAAGATTGTAGATATAAAATGAAAATTATGTTGTTGAACATCAGAGTTATGTTTTATTAAAAAATATGTAATGTTATTGGGTTTCATGTACATACATTTATAGTTGAATAATATAGATGTTCTACTAAACATTTGACCTTTTTTGTCATTTTAATATTTGTGAAAACTTCATTAAATTTTTAAACAATTTTTAAAAATATAAATAGGTGAATATAATTTAAAGTTTTATCTAATATTTTAGTTATATTTCCTCAATAACTTATTTTTGTATTATCTATTTGTAGGGGAGATTATTGGATCATGGTTTTATGAAAAGAAAGATCTAAAAAGGATCACCAAGAAGATACAAACGTAATAATTGCATTTAACATTCATTTAGTTTATTCTGATTTCTAACAAGTTTTTGAGAAGCTTTTGATTAAATTTTATTTTTATAGAATCATTCTGCAGCAAAGTGGAAGACATCCTCGCATGAGATGTGCTTCAGAGAGCGACACTAAAGATGTTACCACTTCGCCAAATATCATAGCTTTGCTTTCTCATGCTCAGAATGAATATATGGTAACTTAGTTATCTCAAGAACGTCCATTTTATGATTTCTTAAATCTTATGGCCTTGTGTTTTTTACAGATTTAGATATCATTTTAAGTAGATTCTTATAAGAAGGCTACTTATTACAATGAGTCTTATGACAAGACTTCTGGAAAATTTCTTTAATTCTTTACCATCATGTTTCCTGGAGCCAAAATCACCCTGAAAAGTTTATTTATATTCGTATAACACTCTGTTCACACTATCTTGTGAGCAGGATGACGAGAGTAATTTTGTTTGGATTTTAATTGGCTTTTTATATGTTATTAGAAGTGTAAAAATCTCAGACGAGTTCATAAATTGCCATCTAATTCAGAAAGATGGTGGAGAGTTGAAATTTTCATTTCCCTATAGCTTTCTTAATATTGAAGATAGAAAAATAAATCCAATTAGCCAAATTAGTGCTTCATTAATGAGCAACTTTTGTTCTTGAAATTTTTCAATAACTGCAATATCTTAGAAGTTAGGGTCTGAAAAGTAATTTTCTTGCTCTGATTTTGACTGTTTCTAACATCAATAATTTATGTTACCAGATAGTAATTCAAATTTAATTGAATCTACCTTTGCCTTCCAGTTTGTCGAGAAGAATCTTTGTATTCTGTTTTGCCTTTGAAGCAGTGCTAAGTATTGCAAAATAAATTGCATTATTCAGTTTGATATAAGAATAGTAACTTACACCAAGGAATAATTAAGTGATCAGTTGGCAAATATTCATCTAGTTCATTTATCATGGATAATATCTTGACCCATTTGATCAATTTTCTTTAGAAATTTTGAATGGAACTCATTTACTTTTTACTCATAATTCCATGTATCAAATTCATACAGATAAGAAATTATAGGATATTATCATTATTTGAGATTTTCTCTTATTTTGTATTGTACTAAAGATGTACACTAATAGTATAACTAAATTCAGCATAATCACTTTATTCTTGTTAGTGAATTAATGTTGTTTTGTCTGTGGTATTCAATTATTTTGTTAGTCAGTGGTCAGGGAAATTTGTACCTTAAATATTTACCGGATTAAACCAGAATTTTAACTGTCAGAATCTAGGTAAATGTCATTATCCATAACAATGATTAGTGAATGATTTTTGATCACAGTTACTGAACTTCTCAGAATCCTAGTTGTAGTCTAATGGCAGATCCAGAAATTTGTAACATGCTTCAAATAACAGCCGTTAAATAGTCAATCTGTAGTTATGAGCATACAAGTTATTCATTAATTAATTTAGAATCTTTTAAATAATTGTTCATACCTTTGAAAGTATGTTTTTTTTAATGAAATCATTGCTATGTTTTGATTGTAAAAGTGAGAGGTTCTTTTCTCTTAATAATATATATCAACTTTTTTTTTTTTTTGAAATTATTATATAATTTAAAAATTATCTAATCATTAGCTATTAATTTTAAAACATGTAATTTAAAAATTAATTTTTAATTTAATTAAATTGAATTATAATTAGTTTCTATTAGCTTTAATTAAAATTTTATGCAATGTAATCATATTTATAATTTATTTTAAGGTATCTGATTAGGTTGAAAACATAACTTTGAATGAAAATTCACATTTTTATTTAATTATTCATTGCATTTCTATAAAAATAGTATGTGTTTGTTTTCAGTGATAATTTTGTATTTTCTTTATGTCAATTCAAAGCCTAGTTATAGCTCATTATTGACTTATAAGTGTTACTTATTTGTAAACATTTTAAAAACTTACAATCTTTTTATTGAATAAGGAGTTTTTTTCCTAATTCTACTATATGAGTATCATTAGATCCCAAAAAATAATCATGATATCTCATTAGAATTTATAATTAGAGCTTGCTATGTTCTGCAGAATATGATTAAGTATAGATTTGATGTGGAATGCTATAGAAGTGGATTTATGATTGTTTAATGTAAATATTGTTGAAAGAAATTCCAAAATTTTATGAATGATTTCGTTATTACACAAAAAAAAATTTTATATAATTCTTAGATGCATTCTTAGTTGCACTCTAGGATATATTACCCACATAATGTTACAAAGAAAAATAAAAGGCAAAAAAAAAAAAAAAAAAAAAAAAAAAAAAAAAAAAAAAAAAAAAAAACTAGAACAAACATAGATTTTAGAAATGAATGCTAAAATTGAAATTAAAATATACTTTTTATTCAAAAGTTACATATGTGTGTAAATAATTTCACATTTATTTAACATTTTATCTTTATAATAATGAAAAATAATCATATGAACATTAAAATATTTATTTTGAAAAATCCCCTTTGAATCTAACTTAAGGCTTCTTCTACTAAATCAATATTTTTAAAATAAAATGCATCCTTTTCAGCAAATTTCATATGATTATGTTAATTTATATACTTCACTTTTTTTTCTAGAAAACTCTCTCAGAAAATCAAAAGAAAGAATCAAATGATGATGTAGATTTCAACAAACTCAATGCTCATTCCGAAAAGAAACCTCTGAAAAAATCTGTTGAAGTATTTACCAAACGAACAAAGAGAACCAACATTCGCTCAATCTCACAGGAAGATTATACCACATCACCTCGTAGGAGATACATGTCCACAGGATCTTTTGATGCAGACCGAATTAAAGGAATTTCTTCTGAACGCTTTCTAGATAGACAGCGCATGGAAGATCCTGGTCGTGAAAAGAAGAACAAAAGGAAAGATTTTAGTGGGTGTTCCTTCAAAAGTGGTGAGAGGGTGGCACCCACTAGACTCTCCCCTCTCTTCAGTCACGATGAGATTTCATCGCCTACATCTGATGTCATTTTTAAGGACAACTCATTAAAGTCACAATTTATAGATGTTAGTGTTACATTTTTCATAGATTTTTATTTAATATGATTTATTACATATATGTAAAAATGGAATTTTAAAATCAATTTCGTATTTCCTTTTCCATATACTTAATTTTAAAAAAAAAGTTTTGCATGTATGTAATCTTTATGAAATTATATTCTTTTAATTTTTCTAGAGCTTTATTATCATTTCAATTATCATACTGAGAAATTTGAGGAAAAATTATTTTATAATTTATGAGAATGAATTTTGGAGTTAAAAAACAACTGAAAAGTAGAAAATAATTATTTTTAAAGTGATTTTTTTACCTTCTTGTCTCAAAGGTAAATCATTATTAATTTATAAATAGAAACGTGTTTCTGAAAATAATTAAATTTATAAAATTATTTTCCATGTGTGTAATAGATCATGTTAGCAAAGCAATAACTTGCAGTAAAAGATTTTATTAGCACTTTTTAACTTCTTTTTAATCCAAATTTTATCATTTAAAGTGCGACTTTAATTTTTTTTTTGTTTAAAAAAGTTTTTAATAAATTTATAATGACAGGATTAAATATTGTTTTTTTGAGCTATGCAAATTAGTACAATTATAATTATATCAAAGGCTAGAATAAACTATATCCGTTTTCTTAAATCAAAATATCTATATATTTTTTATATTCTTAATTTACAGCCAGGAAGATCAAGAATAATTTAAATAAAATATAAATTAGTTTTTAATTGAGTTTTGATTTTTGAATAAAATGATTTAAATAAAAGGCGGTGGCAATAATGAAGTGGGAATTACAGCTTTCAAGTGAAAAAGGAAATTATAGCATTTAAAGAAAGCTAGCTAATGTCATAGTGAGGAAGTTAAAGAGTAATTCAACTCAAAAATGATAAGTTTAGTTTTTGATATTTGAATAAGATTATTAAAGAATAAGGCCAGAGCAGCAATCAGGGGAAAGTATTAATTATAGCACTTAAGGATTACTCTGTTTCTGCTTATTAAAAATAATGTCTTAGTATTTCTATTTTTTAACTGAATAAATCTTTTAAAAAATAAAGATTGTTAAAAAAGTTTGAATATTTGGAAATGCAGTAATACATTCAGCTTGTTTGTGTTTTCAATTATTTATATAAATTTAAAAAAAAATATGTTGAGATACTTTACAGAATTGTATCTTATGCAAATTATTCTTTTAATTCCTTTTTTCTTCTTTCAGCCTTTTCTTCCTTATTATTGCAAAAAAGAGCTCCCACCCTGTCAGTCATCTGGTAAGATTATTTTTATCATCTTGAATGACTAGGTTTCTTTTCATATAGAATTTCCTTCTTTTTTTATGTTGATTATTTCTTTTCTGTGTTAAGATTAAAAGTATATTTCCTCAAATCTTTTCCTGAACTGCATTATTGATTCAGTTGATTATTCATTTTAGTTTCTTTCACCTTCCCCCCCCCCCTTTTGGGGGGAGGGAAAAAAAGGTCATAATCACATTTTTATGAGAAAAACATTAAAAGTTGGATGTAAAAAATTAATTGCTGAAATGGAAATGAAAGAAAACACTATAAAATTATTTATAAAATTTAATGGAATATTTCGATTATTTTCTTGACGAATTTTTTGAGCAGATTTCAAAGAATCGGAAAGAAAAATATTTTTAGAGGATTATTGCAATCTGAATATTATTGTAGTCAATTTAATTTTTGTCACAACTCTTAAGTTCAAACAAACCTTGATTCATACATTTTTCATTTTATTAGTAGTACTTCCCTTTTCCCTTTGGTGTGCTCTTGCAGATTTTATAGGAACCTTAGCTTTGCATTTATTTTTTTAGAATCTATCACATTTTATAATGAAAAAAATATATATATTGAATTAATGATACAGTTTAGAACGATAATAGAAATATGCCATTAAGTCGGGATTCCTGTCTAAATTCGATCAGGTTTACCGTAAAGAAGATTTATTGAGTTAATGATATGGATATTGCAAACGATCATAGAATCCTTTGCTTTGCATTTATTTTTTTAGAAAATATCACATTTTATATTTATTTTATTTTATCCAGTCACTTGCTAAAAGTTGCATTTCTTTAGATTTATTTTGCGATGATAGTTTTTTTTTTAATTCAAACTTCCGGCATTCTTTTATTTTATCCAGTCAGGTGATAAAAACATGGTTAAATTATTTCTTCAAAAATTCGTTAAAAATAGAACCTTACGTTATAAATTTAAAAAAAACCGATACCGTTGGAAATCTAATTTTTTAATCTTTAAATGGATGCAAAAACCATGTTTGTGCGATAATATTTTCGAAAGTTATAGCGGAAAAACGCCGAAATTTCGCTTAAATTTTAATTAATTCAAATTCTTATTAAATTCGAAAAAAGGGATCCGAGGTGCACATTCCCGACCTCCAAGGTATACATGTACCAAATTTGGTAGCTGTAGGTCCAACGGTCTGGCCTGTAGAGCGCCAACACACACACACACACATTGAGCTTTATTATAAGTATTGATTAATATCGGTTTACATTTCTAATACAGCTATATATTTTACTAATTTTTTCAAATATTAGAAGCTAGATCATTTTTCTCTAGAAAACTGAAAATTAAACTATTGGTTTTCATACTTGATTATACGATATTTTTAATATTCAATTTTATACTTGATTATATAATATTTTTAATATTTAATTTTAATTTTTAATAAATATTGTAAAAGTTTTTAACTTTAAAAAACACTTTTCCTTTGCCAAAACAAACAGATATACCATTTTTAGTTTGTTATTATACCTATCAGCTTTCATATATTTATAAATTATCTGTATTTCATTGCTATTTTTATTGTATTTTTATTTGAACTAGTGTTCTATAGTGTATGAAAACAAGTCTATTTCACTGCTTCTTTTTATTCTTTTAATTAAAAATGAAGAATGTTGATATTTGTTTTCGAAAAGCTTACTCTTCTTTGATCACTGCATAAACATGGAAAGAAAATAAATTCAAACCAAATGCTTTTGGAATTTCGGGAAAGTAAAAAGAAATAATCATCATGTCACATAAATAATGTTTTTAATATATATTAGATGACTACTTTTTCAGCATATATTTTTACTGTAATAGTACAATGATTTCAAATAATTTATAACAAATTTTGTGTGTATCAAAAATTAAGAGAACTTAATCAATCTTTGTGAAATTTTCTTCCTCTAAAAATATCCTCACTTTAAAAGAGAACTATTAATTATTCAAATTAGAGTAATCTGTTAACTGAACTTACTATGTCAAGTAATGGGAATGACAGAATTTTATTTTTCATATTCAGGAATAAAATTGATTCATTACTTTACTATTACCCCTCCATGTTTACTTGTGTGTACAAGTTTCATAACATATACTTGATATAATAAACCATTCTTTTTCATATTAATTATTTTAATTTTCATATAATTTTAATATACATTTTATCATGATTATATATCAGGTTTAAAGTTGCCAATATAGTAAAAATGACATTTAAAATGCTTAAATTTGCATTAATTGAAAAAGACAGTCACATGTTTACGAAGGAATTTAAAGTAGAACATTGGTTATTAAAATCTCATATTAAACATAAAGGAAGTGAATTACATCAAAATTTTTACTATCTCAGCTAATGCACAATGGATAAAAAAATGAAATGTACTTATATTTTCACTATAACAGCTAATGTATTTGGTGCTATAATTTGCTAAAATACAAAATTAAGTTGAAATCTATAGCATGAAAGACAGCATACAATTCTAAAGTAGCTTATTCTATCAGATATTTTTCAATAGCACTTTGGTATCATAGAACTTGTCAACATTACCATTGTTCATGTATATAATAAATAGAAAAGGTGTTAATCTATTGAATTAGCTCAGCTTTAATACCCAAAATTTATTACTTTAAGACACGTTATTGAGGAAATCATGAGCATCAAATTATAGTGAAAAGACTAAATTGAAATTAGACACAATAAGTATTAACAAACCTTCTGGTCATCAAAGATAACTAGCTATTTTTAATATTAACTTCCTTTTATCATATAATTTCTAGTAGTATTTCAAAACTGAGTGTTGCTGTAAAAACAAATTTTTTCCCAGAAAGGTTTTATAATTTTGGCCACAATGTTATTTATATCTATTTCTTCGATTATTTTTCAGAAATTAAAGATTGGAAAGATTATTTAGGTTCAAACTGTGATACTCATTTTATAAACATGAAACAAGTTCTGAAATCTCATATTCAGGTTTGTAAGAATTTCAGTTTCATTAAATCATATCATTAATGTTAATAAAGCATTTAATATTTTTTTCTGTTTTAATATTATGATACTGATATGCATTATAAATATGTTTAATTCATATATAAGATTTGTACAGATTCATTTACCAGGCATAGATATACAGATTTTTATCTACAAACTTGAAAGGATTTGAAAAAACAAATTAAAGTACAACATTTAAACAAATTTTAATTAAAGAATATTTTGATTTTCATAAATTGTAAAATATGAAGAATGGACCAATTTCATTTTGTACATTTATAATTGAATGGCAATAACTCGATGTGTTATTTTGTATTTAGATTAGTATTTAAACTTTTAGCATTAGATTTGTATTATTTGTATTACTTTTAGTAGTAGATGTAGATTAGTATTTAGATTTCTGTCGTAAACTTCAAACATATTGTCGCTATGTTACATTAAGCTCAGTTTATCCCAAACTCTGCAAATAAAATTTGGTTTTTTAAATCTTGCTAATTTTGTTATTTAAATAAGAATTTTGTATAAATTATTTTTATTTCATTATATGATAATGATTCTCATTTTCTAATGACTTTTCAGAATTTATTTCAAGTACTTTTGTAATTTCATTTGATTTTCAATATTTTTATTTTCGTTTATGTTAAGTATAAATAAAGTACTATCCTCAAAAATTTTAACTTGATATTTTGGAGAAATTCCCCATTTCAGACCTTCCCAATTCTGAAAATTACATTTTTGGGATTACTTTTCTCTGTAAATCCAATAGTTCAAAATTGCTTTTAATTAGACAGATGAGATTCAATTTGTGATGTTTACTCCAAATTTATAAATTTCTATGAAATTTGGACCTCACAAGAAATTTTGAATTTGGAACAAGAGTTTTAAGTAAGAAATTTATTTATTTGCTCAAATGTAAGTGAGCTTGATAATTTCAAAACATATAAAGAGCTTGATAGATAAAATTTAGCATGCAGTTATAGCACCTATTATATAGATCCCTGTCAAATTTTGGGCCAAATTTGTCAAAGTAACAACTGTTTTTTATGTAAAAAAAATTATTTAAAAAATAGAGCAAGTGAGAATTATTTAATTTGTTACAAGTATTATTTATCAGATACTTTTTATTAATTTCAAGACGAAAAATAACTTTTTAAGTTACGTCCCCCCCCCCTATAATTTTATGTTCAATTCCTATTTTTTTTGCAATTAAAAAAATGTTAGGTAAAATAACAAATTTATTCAACTGATTCAGAGTGTTATTTTGAATAGTTTTCCTACTGTCCAGTTTTTTAAGGATGAATTGATTTGCATTTATTCAAAGTTAACTGAGATATACTGCTTTTAATACCAGGAAATCTCACAAGAATTATGTTTGTTTTAATTTTCAAACTCTCCACAAAATTAAATGATAGGCCACAAAAATTTTGCTTTCTGTTACATGTAGAATTACATTCATATGATTATTGCCATATAAAATTAATATTCATCATATCAGTATTTTATCTGAATGTGATTTTGTATGTATGAAAACTGTTTAATTTAATTAATTTAATATTTTAATTTTTCAAGTAGTGATAATTTGTAGTCCAAATAATTTTGTATAATCTAAATAGTTTGCACTTTGATATTCTATTGGTGAATAGGCACAATCCATGTGAAAAAGAATTAAATTACTGCTAAATGCTATTTTTTATAATTTTGCTTATTAATCAAGAAAAAACTTACATTCTGTAAAAATCTGAATTAACAAGTTTTTTTAAGGAAAATAATAAGATATTATTGTTATTATTTATTTCCATATTGGTGGCATATTAAATAATTTTTTAATAGTTATTTAATCTTCTTACCCCCTAGTACAAAGTCAGTCATCAAAAATAATTATAATAAAATCATAGTATGAAAGGGGGTTTGAAGAAGTTAAATAAATTTGTAGAACTTCATTAATTAGTAAAGAATTAAAGTTGCCAAATAGAGAGTAACCTTTCACTTATGCTTGGTTTTAATGTGTTGAATAAATGCATAGTGCCATTTGCAGTATTTCCATTTTTTTTTCTCCTAGCATGTAAATATGTTCGTTCTTTTTTGTTAATATATTTTGACAGTATATGAAATATTGGATTATCAATCTTTTTTCTTTAGAAAAGCTAAACTTACTTTCACTTGTGTTTCAACTTCATTTGTCTTTTATTATTATTATTATTTATTAGACAAATAATTTTTAATATTTTGCTATAATTAAATTAAATAAAAGCTTGAAATTTAGATAGAATATAGAGTTATTTAATTCTAAAAAAAGCGTTTTTTTATACCATATATTGAGCAGTTATTTTTAGAAATGAATATGGAATTTAGATTGTCATAATGCCACTGTGAAAATGAAAACAAATAACTTAATTGAATTTACATATGAAACAATTTAAACTAATAGTTCTGTAAAAAATACGTCTTGTATTTTTTAAACAAACATTTCTATTAATTACAAATTATTTATTTAAATCTCCATTATTATTATTATTATTTAATACTAACAAAAGTACAATTAAGTATTTTAATGCTTTCAAGATGCTTCAAATATTTTAATGCCAAATTTGAAACTGTTAAAATGACCACCATCTTGAAACAGAATTTAAAAAATTAAAATCCTTGCTTACATGTTGTTTTTTATGACTTTCAAAAAAACATTCAGTTGTGATAAAATGTGCTTTAATGTGGATATAATTGTTTATTGATGTTATTAGTATGTTGCTCAATTGCTAAACATTAGTTTTTAGATTGGTTAAATATAGTCACTGTTGATCAATACATTTCTTTGTACATAGATGTATTGTTTTTATTTAAAACATTTTTGTTATTTTGTTTATATATATATATATTATGTTACTGTGAGAGACCGAAATTGGAGAATGTCGACATTCGCTGGTGAATGTCAACACATACCAAAAACGTTGGTGAAAGACCGTACAATTGATTACATTTCTTGCACTTTCGGACCATCGCCGGTATATGCCGACAATCACAGACAAGCTTTGGTGGAATTTGAAAAGATGATTAAAGAGCTCGAAAAGGAGATAACAGAAGGCAACGTCAACAAAGAGGTGCGGCCTAGAGCACGTTGTGTTTTGCTGGAACACAAGGTCAACAGAGAAATATTGAGATAAGAAAATGCAAATCTGCATTTCTCCTCTCCGGATACGGAGAGATGAAACGCATATTCAAGATTCACCATTAGTGCATTGTGGATGTCGACATTTGCCGGTGTAAGTGAGAAATGAGGATATCTAGCAAATATTTCGGACATACACCAAGCGACTACGTGAATGTTGACATTCACCAGCGAATGTCGACATTCTCCAGATTTCGGACTTTCACGGTAACATATATATATATATATATATATATATATATATATAGTTCTGATTTTCTTTTAGGACAATCCTACTGTGATGCTCAAAATTCATGAGGCTTATGTTTCTAGTCTTAGATCTTTTTTTACCAAGAACTGAGTCAAAAATATTTTACGATGACTATAATTGTTTTACAATTGTACCAATTTTATTATATTTGGGAAAAATAAATTTTGTTTTTTGTTTTCAATGCTGTTTTTGAGTCAATTTATTTTCGACATTCCATAGTTTATTAAATATAGTTTAAAAAAATATTTCAATTAACTTATACTAAAAATTACTGAGTCTAAGATAAAACTACTATAGATGAAATACTATAGATGAAATAAATCTTTTACTATAGATGAAATAAAGTGCACTAAAGTGTCTTAAAACTATTAAAGCTTCAAAAAATCTGATATTTTTTTGTTGAAATCTATAGTTTTATGATGTACCAGCGGGTGACCGAGCTCCGCTCGGAGAAAACTGGTATCGAAGCTAACTCGAAGATTTAAATTTTCAATTGTGATTTATCAAAACAATACATGCCATAAGAAAATTTGTGAAACCATTGGTGAAAAGATAACCGGTTAAAGTGCACCATTGTAAACTATTCTAAACAAAGTTAGAGTTTGGAAAGAGAACTATTCCATACAAAGGTAAAGTAAAGGTAAAGAGTGAAGTGTGTTGAAGTTCAATATTTTTGACAAATTTATTTAGAAAAACCAAACATACATACATACATAAGAAACATATTATAAACCTATAACAGTATAAACATAAAACTTTATTAGTTCGCCATATTGGCTATAGATGGCAGCACGTTACCGCTTGAAAATTTAAGTAGCCATTATGGCGAACTAATAAAGTTTGAAAATATCCTATCTGTAACTCCGAACTGCTCGACCGCAGCGCTTCAAAACTGGCGCCAATCGATTCCTCGTGTTTAAAAACCCCAGACCCCCAAGTTTACCGGAGTTTATTAATTCTGGGGCGATTTTCGACTTGACAACCATTCCTCGTATTATAGTATTAGATAATATCGATTACTTATGTTTTAAAATTTATTCATGAATGTAAATTATTTTGAGATACATCAGGACTATTTTAATGAAACCATGCATATTTCTTTTTATCATAAATTGTTGTTGATAATAATAAAAATTAATTTAAGTTTAAAATAATAACTTTCTGTTTAAAATTCAGATTCAGTCGTGTTATTAGGATTTCATTTCTTCTTCCTCTTTTTATTGCATTTTAACTTTCATTAACTGTCTTGTAACTAATTATTCAAATTCATATTACGTCTTTGAAAATGGTATTAACATTAAAAAAATCTTATGTTCATGAAAAGATTGGTCAGAATTTGATTTCCCTGTGAATGAAAGAGTAATAATGTTATTTATTTAATAACTACTGAATCTTTATTATATAGACCATTTCTCTAGTCAAATCTTAATGTATCTGAAAAAGAAACATTTTATAATATAACTAATTCCAACAATTTGAAAGAGCATAGTTATTTTGAAACATCTAGATCTACTTTATTATAACTGCTATTAAATAAATACATAATGACTTTCCTTTTCACTAGGAAATAAAACATTGAATACAATCTTTTCATACATATAAAGTATTTGATGTGCATACTTGATTGTTTTTCAGGTTAATAAAATGTTCAAAGATGCAATATGAATCCCAATATTAGTAATGATTAATTGAACGAGGGTTAAAATGCAATAAAAAAAAAAGGTAGTTTGAAAACAATCATCCTATTGCATTCTTATCTCAAAGTCAATCAGATACTAAGTCATAGGAGTCAATTGCCAAATAAAATTTTTAATCTAAATCACCAACTTTGTGTTGATGATTACAGCCAGTTTTTATTTACTTTGAAAACAACACAAAATAAAAATGTTCAATTTGCTATTAGTATTTTATCATAAAATAAATATTAGATACTTTTTAACTTTCTGATACTTTCTTTATTAGAGAAATCTGTTAAAAGAACAGTAATTGAAACTTGCTTATGTTTAGAATACATTTTATAAACACGACTGTTATTAAATTATAAAGATATTAAAGAAAAATATAGAATCTAACAGCAATTTCTGAAGATAACTAGTTTGATTTACAGTTGAACAAAATTCCTAATTTCATTTTAAATACACATACGTTATAAATAGTGATATAACATATGTTTAGTGTATAAAATATAACGAACCAAATGATGAAGAACGGCTTTTCGTACACTATATTTATACATTAAGCCAGCAAAACCAAACCAACAATTTTGATAAACTACAAAAAAAGAAAAAGGAAAAAACTTTTTATTTTATTGTCAGCTGGTGAAATTTTGTTTTACTTGCCCTTATGCGACTAAAAATGTAAATAAAATATTTGACTTCTACATACTCATAGCTTTTTTATTCAGTAATTTTATCTGGATTTTCTAATGATGTCTGGATTTCTCTTTTAGGTTTTGTCACTTGAATCTGAGTCTTTTCTATTCAAAGCCGTTGGCTGCGCCTCTTCGATTGTCGATTTCACACGTTTCTCTACATCATCTTCCTCTCCCAAACCTACAGTCCCTGCATCAGATTGAGGTTTATCCTCTGGTGCCGACCCTTCATTTGTATTATCAGATTCTGTTACACTTAAACTGGATTCGCTTTTGAGAACCGATTCTAAGTCCGGGTTTTGACTTTTTGAATCATCAGATGGCAATGTTGCGCGTCTTTTTTTGTATTCCTTCTCCATTTCTTCCATTGCATCTATTTTCCCTTCGTCAATAATGGACTTCAAACGTTCTTCAACTAATCGCTCCTCCTGCATGCTCATGGTGGCTTGATGAACTGATGGTTTCTGCGATGGCAGTAGAGCAGACGCATCATCTAAATCGATCTCACCTAAACTGTCTGAACCAATATCGGATTCGGTTCTGGAAATTCTTTCATGATCTGATTTGGATTCGGATTCTCTTTTTAGAGATGTCTCCAAATCCTCTTGTTCTTCAACTTGTTTGGAAGAACTGCTCGATTTTTCTGGCTCTTCTTTGTTCAATAGTTTACTTGATGCGCTGGATTTTGCTTCGTTCAGCATGCGTCTGACACCTTCTTGAGCAGCCTCCTCACTAACTTTAATTTTGGGACTTTCGGGTTTTTCTTTTCTTTTAGACGAACCACTCTCAAGACTAGAGATGTTTGATTCTTTTCTTAAAAGCGACTCTAAATCACCTGTTGTAGTCGCATCTTGTTCACTTAATTGCTTTTCGGAAGATCTCTCTTTTTCACTCTCCTGTTTACCGGAAGATCT
>JAPMOQ010000230.1:27547-60399 GCA_026543055.1 Argiope trifasciata | reverse complement strand
AAAAAAAGATCAACAAATAAAAAGCTTAGTTGATTCAAATATATAATGTAAGCATTCAGATTTAGATTAAATGAAAATTCAAATACTAAAAAAAGCTACAGATAAATTCAAATCAACTAATAAATTGTACTTAATAATTTATTATTATTATAATTTTTTTTTTACCTCTTATACATAATGTTCATTAACAAGAAATTAAAATTAACTAGAAAAGTGAGCTATTATTTTACATTTTCTTAATATAATAATTTTTATCATTCCATTTATTTCACATTTTGATTAGATATCTATCTTGTGACTCTACATGAAATATAGAATAACATCTAGCTCTTAACGACTTAATGATAAAAAACACACAAAGACATAGCATGTATGTTTTTGATACCAAATTCTCAACAAATTTATTCATACCAATTATGATTAAGCAATTAAATAAACGATTCCGACCTTATATGAAGTGCACAAATGAACATAAGAATTTTTCTTTTAATTACCAAGTATTCTAATTAAATATTTCTATTCTAATAAGTATTTTATGTATGCTTTTTGTTCAGATGAGAATCAGCAAGGTCAACAGTTTAAAAATTGAACTTTTAGATGAAGCAAGCATTAGTCAATAAATTTTGTCATTTTCATGCTGAAATGAAATCCATCAATTGCAATTTATTTTGTGATCTAATAGCATTTGGAGAAAAACAAAGTGCAGTACTGAATTCAATCATTTTCAATCATCAAAATATAATTTAACATTATTTTTCTTGAAACTTTTTCAAAATCCGTAGTGACGTTTTTTAATTCATAATTAATATAAAAAATACATTCATTCTTTTCAAAGTTTAAAAAAAAAAAAAAAATCTTAATTCACAAAACAGCATCTAAAATAAGATCAAAGGACGAATATTAAAATAATGGACGGACTTTTAAGAAGAATATTCTTAATTTCTTTTTCTACACAATAGAGCTCATAAACAAGAAATGACAAGATGGATTCTGTGCTCAAAATTAATCAATATTTGCATACAGCTGAAAAGATGTAGGATATCTATATTAAAGTTCTTCAATTCCATTAAAGAAAATACTGTTCAAGAATATTTGTAGATTACTTACATTTGTTATTTATATAATAAGCAACATTAGTAGTTTTGTAGACGACAGAAGATCAATTTTCACTTGAACAAATGTTCAGTACCTTTAGTGGTAATTAAATCTGCTACAATAGATATACAGTTTGAAATACAGTAAATTACAAGTATCTTGTTGGCAACCAAAATTTTTTTCAAAGTTCCAAACAAAATAAATGATATATATATGAGAAGCAGAGCCATCTTAAAATTGCACCAATAGATTTATGGTAAATAGATGGCCAATCAAAACCATAATCTGGAATTTGAGCATATATGGTTCAACAGAAAAAATAATTAATAAAAAGAATTAAATAATTATGAAATGTTTTTTTAAAAAAGAAACCACTTGTTTTTCTGATACACTCCTCCTAATTTTACAAATTTGCTACTTTCGAAAATATGACACTGCAAATCATCTCCCACCAAACCTCACCATAGTCATGATTAGATTTATTAATACTGAAAAGCCCCAAATATTTATTTTATAAAATTATTGTGAAATAACCTGGGACTCTTGGATATCATTGCTAATCTCTTTCTCAACCCTTTTGAAAAATGTGATAGACTTCAGTGTAACTTAGAGAGGAGTGTTCTTTCTTATTGGAGACACCAGCCCAGATGGATTTGGTAATCATGAAGATTTTTTTAGAACATTCAGTGAGCATTTGCTTAGTAGTTTGATAAATAAATGATCATTCTGCATATTAACTTAAGGCTGTTATTTCAATAGCTATTCCAATTTTTTTTCTAGAATTTAATTTAGCAAAAATAATAAGTTTAAATCTTTTTAAAAATTCAAACACTTTATTCAACTGCATAGTTAATTTTCCAGATGAAAGCAGCAATGCAACAAGAATCCAATAACCATTATATGAATTTCCAATTCAATGTTGAAAATTATACCTAAATGCATAAAATCAACCAACCAATTGCAGTCTATTGCATAGACTTTTTAAAACTCTAATGGTTTATTTTGCAATAATTGATTACAGAAAAAACTGATTATAGGAACAATTTTTGCAAAATGAAGCATTGTAACTTTCGTTGATCAAAAGTCATTACAGTTGTTTCCTTACTATATTAATATGTTTTTTATAGAACGATGGATTCTGTTTCCTTACTATATCCATTTCCTTACTATATTAATATATATAATAAGAACTGTATATATATATTACAGTTCATATTGCAACCAAAACTATAAAGGAATAAAGATTGAATAGCTGATAAGAAAAAGAGAGTTTTCAACCACACAATACTGATATAATATTACTACATGGGAGACCATAAAATAAACTAATTAAAGACTAATGCAGTTGCATATGCGATTATACACACATCTTAATAAAATGGATTATACAAAAGCAAAATGATTATCGTTGCAGCAGAGGCTCCTGTAACATTTCATTCAAGAGGGTAAGGGTCTCTTTAGCAAAACTTTTACTTTTAGAATAATCTGTTTGTGCTCTTTTGGAAGCTACAAATTCTTGCATGGAGAAATTATTTTGTTCCAAATGTTGCCATCGACGTTCCAGATTGCAGAGTTGTGTGTAAGTTTCATTATCATTCAATTTGTTCTTCAGAGTTTCATAAGCAACATTTAATTCTCCAACAACCTATAAAATAATTACCCATTATTTAAAACTTAGAATGAATTTTTTTTCAGAAAGAAAATAAATTTACATGATATTTTACAAGATCCAACTTAAAAGAGACAACATTGAAGAAATTTTTAAGAAACAAAAAAACACTGAATAATTTTTTTTTCTATCTTCAGCACAATAAAACATATACTTTGTGATTCTATTTTAATTATTATTTTAATCAAGCATTCCTTTTTATGTTGTTTATATATAATATTAAAAACGCTGCAATTTGTTATCATCTTAGAAAGTTAATTATTGATTTATATATTGATTATATATTTTTATCAGATAGAAAGAAAGCAGGCAATTTTACTTCCTGTAGTATGAAATTTGCCATTTTTTATAAATAATTAAGCCCTTAATAATGTTTGTCAACACAATCATTTTGAAAACATTTGTGGTTGAGGTTTTGACATGTATTTGAAATTTCATTATAAATTAAAATAGTGAACATTTAATTTATAATGAAATTATTATAATTAAAAATTATAATAATTAATATATCATTATTTAATATAAAAACACATTTATGAATAACAATTTTACTGAAGACTCTGAAGTATTAAAAAAAATAGTTGAGGGAAATAAAAAAATTAACATAAAGAAATAGTAAATGAATAAATATTACAGTAAAACATTTTGTATTATATTTAATAATAACATATTGTTAATATTATATTTATGCATTATAAATATTATAAACTATGAAAATTTTTTGAAGACAATCGAATGTAAAATATTTTTTTCAGTGTCTACTGTTTGCATGCAATAGAAAAGATCTACTTGATCATCATATTCAATTATTTTTTAATAATTTCTTCTTCTTATAGTGAATATAATATTACAGCTTAATACAATACAACAGAATATTATTGATAATAAATTTATAAATTAGAAAAGTTTATTTTATTTAAAATGAATCATTCATCAAAAAAATTGTGCTAACAAATTCTGAATAGAATTAAAATTATGATAAACTAATTTCAAAACTGAATCTGAATATGGTAATTTAAGATTTTGTTTCCTGTTTTATAACCAGTGCTTTTTAATGTTTTTTCCCGTCAAAATATAAATTTCTGCTAATGGAAGTAGATATTATAATTTAAAAAGAAGAATAACTTATTACTCAATTTTCCTCTGTTATATAGAGATTTTTATAAGCTTTGCAAAAACTTTATGCTTTGATTTCTCTTCCAACAGAGATGTAACTAAACAACTGCAAGGGCCTTTGCTCATATTGTAGAGACATCTCAGTTTTTCAAAATAGATAGTACTTAATCAATATATATATATATATAGTTTACATTTGGGGATGTTCAAGTTTCAGATTTAATTACAGTCACACTTTAATTTCTTTCTCAAAACATTTGCATTGTAATACTCTTGTTTCCAATATGTAAAAAAGTTGAAACAAGAAATGGCATAAATAATTTGTACTAAGAAAAATTACTAAGAAACAATTTTTGCAAAGAATTTTTTTAACTCAATTTTTTTTAAACTTTTTGACTCAAAAATCAGAATTTGCAAATTTAATCCTAGTCTCAATTTTAGATTTTTTTTTCCATACATTTCTACAAAAAATGTAATAAAATGCAATATTATATTTATGTATCAATTAGAAATGGATCTTTTACATTATATGCAAATAGTAAGTACAGAGAAATATATATTAAGCTCCATCATCTTCAAAAAATTTTCATAGTTTATAGATAGTTTAGATTATAGTTTTTCATAGTTTCTTAGATATAATATTAATAAGATTTTAATTTAAGATAATATACCAATATAAACACCAATTGATTTTTAAGATAAGATACCAATACAGATTTTTAATATTACATTTATTCATTCACTATTTCCTTAAATCTTTTTGAAGATATTTTCTTTTACTTCTCTCAGTTGTAAAAATCAGGGTTACATTTTTTAAATATTTCTTATGCTTCGTTAATACATATGTGATTCATAAATATGTTTATATTATGTAATGATAAAATTTTGAATACATGTCACAACTTAAACCACAAATGATTTCAAAATGACGGTTTTTGTCGAATATTACTAAGGTTAATTATAAAAAAATTAATCTTAGTCAATAAAAAAATAGCAAATGTCAAATTACAGGAAGTTAAAATTCTGGCTTTCTTTTTATTTGAAAAATAGTCTAAAATCTATAATAATGATGCAATGAACTCCAAAAGTTCATTTTTCCTTGATGAGCTATGCTAACAATAAAAATTATTTATATGAATATTACAAAATATTAAAAAGATACTTTTGATCAATAAAATTTCAGTATTCAGTTTTAGATTTTCCACACTTTTCATTAGACAGTGAGGAGAAAAAGGGAAAATGAAACAGATAAAGTCCAAGCATTCTCTGCATTTTTATAAATTATAAATCCACAGAAACTTTCAGTAAACTGTAATATATACTATAGGTAGAATAAAGAATGGAGTAAAATATGATGTTAATGCAATGTTTACAGTTTGTAAGAAAATATAATAAATATAATTTATTTTTAAATATAATAATAATTTATACATTTGTCTGAAATTTTTTTAGATCTAAACTGATTTAAATAACTATTAATAATTTTAATTAAAAATAAAAGCATCAGCACTTTAGTTAAACACAAGAAAAATTGATGCTGAGATGCAAAATGGCATTAATGTTATTATGAACTATTAATCAAGAATCTCTGCAAATTCTTGTAATTAGAATGAGTGCATTGCTTTCATTTCAGACATGGATAATAGCAGACCAGAAAGGGAGATACAATTAAAGGGGGAAAAAGGAAAAGCTTTTATGAAATTCATTTGATCACTTCCTGAACCTTCACATACTTATTTATCATTTTTAGTGTAATCTTAGAATCAAAAATACTGTGATTCATTCTTGATTGCAAAATTCTATCCATTAGTAATTCATATAAATCTCATTTTTATCAAATGAAAAGTAACATACAAAGATATAACTGGAAATCCTTTTAGCAGGAAATCAATCTATTAAAGGCAGTAAATAAAGATATAAAAAACAAATTTACCTGCTTTGTGCAATCCTTTTGCCTTCTTAAAATTTTTTCTTCTTCAATTAATTTATTTCTCTTTTCTTCTGCAGCAGTTTTTAAGGAATCAAGATCAGAATAAACCACAATTTCCTTTTCCATTGTTGTGATTTTCTGCTGAAGTGTTTCTAATTCTTGCTGAATTTTTGTCTCTAATTGTTCAATCTATAAAGATACAAATTAAAGCTTTCTTTAAAACTGACAGCATGAATATATAAGAAAAAATACATCATTCATGGATAGAATGTAGATAATATAAGAAAAAATATAAATGCAGAATAAAACATAAATAAAATTATTAAAATGCAACTAAATATTAACTTCTACTTTAATAATAATTTCATCTTTCTTCAAAGTAAAATTACACTAAAGGCAATTATAATGCTTCCCCCTCCCCTTAAAACATGTAGACAATATGATAAAGTTTTTTATAAATAGATTATAATGCGCATTTGATCACAAGCATGATGCATAACAATAAACAATAATTGGTCAGTCTATATGTCTAAAGTACAGAATTTCAGAAAAGAATCATGTTTTTAATACTGTTTATGGTATTCTCATTGGAGAAACATATTAATTTTTTTATGGTACCTTTTTAAAACATGGAACAATTGTGCTTATTCACTTATTTCTTATTATGATTATTTATTTCTATTCTTTCTACTTTTCATTTGAAAATGGGACACCTCTATTTTCTATTGGTTCATAATTATCTTGCTTTAGCCAATAATAGCAGTATAGAAAATAATGCAGAGCTGATGAAATTGTTAAAAGTTATTTAATTTTTAATATTATTTAAGATCAGTAATACTTTATTAATTCATTGAACATTCTGCTCATTGTTACCATTTATTCTACTTAATTGTTGAATCAGACTTAAGAGAGCACAAACCATAAGTACAAATTAGTTTAAATTAATGAAGAATTTTTTTTTAAATTTCAGTAGTAAAAATTCAAAAATATTATTCATGAATAAAACTTTTCAAGTAAACTGTCATTTAAATGTTTTTTCTAGTTTTAAATGTTAAAATGTATAAATGGTATGTTAATATCATTTAAAAGTGTTCTGAGCTTAATTAAATTAATATCTGATATTATTTTCTCATATTGGCACAAATCATTAGAGTAATATTATAGATTACATTGAAAAAATAGGATTTATTACCATACTGAAAAAAAGGATGCTGTTTGAATAGATGGGAGATTGACAAATAAAGGACATTTTTTTTTTTAACTGAAAGAACATAATAGTATTTGATAAGCAGATATTATGGGAAAATTGCAGGCCTGTTTTTATTGATAACTGATTGAAAATTAAGGTGCAGTATTTTTTAACTGAATTGCTGTTGTTAGTATAAATGCTTTAATAAGAAATGTGTTCACATATATTAAAATACACTTCATAAAAAACAATATGGAATTCAAAATAAAAATATTTTTCATATGATTACTTTTTACACTGGTAGATATTCAAAATTTAAATTTTCAATCACATACAAATATTTACACTCTTTAGCCATACTGTTTTGGTATTAAACTGAATTACCCATGCAACAAACATGCAGTGAGTTATAGTAAGATTTATAGTTTATAATCATTTAAATATTTAAATAAGAACCATCCCATTTATAAAAGTTGTAAGATGGCACATTAACAAAAAAAATGTAACTAAACAATAAAAAAAATACAATAACTACATAATTAACCATGAATCTCCTTTTAAAAAGGAGTATCCACAATCAGTATATCAATCTGCAATGAATGATTATCAACTTTATAATCAAATTAAGTATATACAAAATGTCATATTGGCATATAAGAATTTCTTTTCATATTGAAATTACCAGCAATTTTCAGCAAATCTTTCCAATTTGTTTTGTCTTAAAAAATAATATTCTATTATAATATATTTCCAAACATAATTCTTTATTGCAATGTATTACAAAATAATAAAGTCAGTAATTTAAAAGGATATTAAATTATTTCATTTCTAATTTACTCATTTCAGAAAGCATCAAATACATTTATTGGCAATGAAAAGCAAATAATTTTGTTAGATAAACATTTCTATAAATGATTACAAAAAGTAATTTTGCAAAACTTTACTTTGGTAAGATCCATTGCAAGTTTCTTTTGTTCATTACTTAATGTCATTACAGTCATTCTGGATTTTTCCATTTCTCCTTCCTTAAATCTGAAAACAAAACATGTTATTGAAATTTTCGTTATTTTGCATTAGATAATTAAAATATACTTTGATTCACACCTCATCATATATGTATAACAGGAAAATGTTAAGATTACATAGTGTAATGATTTATCTTAAACTCTCAAGAAAAATCTGTTAGAAGCATTATTATTCATTAAATCTTTTGCACAATTGCATTTACTTTTACAAAAGAAATAAAAGTTTATTATTTTTAATTATCCAGACCACCGAATGAATCAAGTCAAAAAAAGAAGGTATTATTTTATGGTTACTTTAATTTTCATCGCAGAATGAATTTAATGATACTTATGAATAACATTACATTCTAACAGTTTTAATTTCAAATGATTTATTTCATAAAAACACATGTATAAATTTGCTACCAAAAAAATCAAAAATTTAATAAATAATTTATAGATAAGACTCAGGTGCTAAAATGAAAATATTACTCATATTCAAAGAGTCTATTTTATAATAATCATACCTTAAACAAAAATTATAAATAATCAAACTTTAACACATTATGTATACTAAATGTGCTATAGTCAGAAATTCAAATTTGAAATACTTTTTTAAGTGAAAAAAAAATTGCTAAATTGAGAACTACCAATAAACAGGCAAATTATCCACTGAAATAATAATTTCATTCATATGATAGAAGAGAGTAAAATGATAAATACTTGATATAAATATATTCTATCAGATAATAGATATAAAGTATTAATATTTCATGAAATGAATATAATTCTACAAAAATAATAATAATTGAAATAGGAATTTTTACTATTGAAATATATAGAGTTTAATTTAACAGTACATACAGTAAGAATATTGGCATAAGAAGCCTACCAATTTTCTGTAGAAATTAAAACCAGAAATTTTAACTTCATGGTTATTATACTTAAATTTTGTTTTAGTGTGAATATATCTCTTAGAGGGTACTTATATCTAATACTATAATACGAGGAATGGTTGCCAAGTCGAAAATCGCCCCAGAATTAATAAACTCCGGTAAACTTGGGGGTCTGGGGTTTTTGGCCACGAGGAATCGATTGGCGCCGGTTTTGAAGCGCTACGGTCGAGAAGTTCGGAGTTAGAGATAGGATATTTTCAAACTTTATTAGTTCGCCATAATGGCTACTTAAATTTTCAAGCGGTAACGTGCTGCCATCTATAGCCAATATGGCGAACTAATAAAGTTTTATGTTTATGCTGTTATAGGTTTATAATATGTTTCTTATGTATGTATATATGTTTGGTTTTTCTAAATAAATTTGTCAAAAATATTGAACTTCAACACACTTCAATCTTTACCTTTACTTTGCCTTTGTATAGAATAGTTCCCTTTCCAAACTCTAACTTTGTTTAGAATAGCTTACAATGGTGCACTTTAACCGGTTATCTTTTCACCAATGGTTTCACAAATTTTCTTATGGCATGTATTGTTTTGATAAATCACAATTGAAAATTTGAATCTTCGAGTTAGCTTCGATACCTGTTTTCTCCGAGCGGAGCTCGATCACCCGCTGGTAAACCAAATATAACATATTAAAAGATAATCAAGGACAATAAAATGTTAAAATCCTTTTGAAAAATTATTCATGTATATAAAGTTTAAAATGCACATAAAGCTTTTGAAGAAAGAATCCTTCTCAAGACCTTATTGGTTTGGGTATTAGGTATAATATATTCAATATATGAATAACATCTATGAATTTTATTAAAATTTCATATATTATACCATATTAGTAGCATATCTTCAAAATTTCTATATGCTTATTAACTTTGTTTGGTTACTTGAAATATTAAACGAAATTCTATTATCAAAAGGCAAACAAATATGTATGTATACACACACACCCACAAGCACAACAATGCCTAGACATTCAATCTCTTTTACAAGTACACTCCTTCAAACAATACCAGATTTTCCAATTAGACAGATGCCTAGGCCTGAGCTAGACAGATTTAATGATGATATTTTGCAAATATATTAAAAGATTTTAGTTTCTAAATAAATAAATTAGCAAAAAATAAAAATTCTCTGAATTATAAAATATTAAGAATTGTATAATATTAGCACTATTAAGTACAATTGACCAATCTTTTCCAATTTTTTATCATGCTTATTTATTCAAGCATGTAAGCAAACTGTAAAGTATTATTGCATATAAAAGTAGATACAATACTTATCTGAATCATAGTAAATTAATAAAAACATGCATATTTTCACAATACAAAATGAGCTTAAGTCAATGCATTGATTAAGTCAGGTATATTAAAATATGCAACTAAATTAAAAAGTTTATTAAAAAAAAAAAGTGGGTCCTAACATAACCCTTGGGTAACGAAATATCTGTATCAACTACAGCTCCCAAACTAAATGAATTGAACAATCATTCTCAAAAATATGTAACAGGGTGCATAGTGGGCAATGAATACAAAAATTAAGCACTTTCGTGCTTGCATGAATAAATACATAAGAAATTTCTAGACACAGGATTTTTTTGTCTTATAATTAATTATAGCTTTTATAGAAAAATTTTAAAAATATCTACGTAAAAATTCTTTAAAATTTAAATCCTTGATTAAGAAACAATTTTTCAAAATCAGATGTTGAATTCAATCTCATCTTTTATTTAAATTGGTAATATTATCTTCAGCATTGAAGAAACTTTAAAAATTTAAAGTAATAACCAACTGAATAGAATCAATATATGTTACAAACACTAAAGATTCATATTGGTAAATTCAACAAAAATGGGCTTATAAAATTATTTTCATAAGACAACAGGGGGAGGGGGATTTTTGATAATTATTCAAAAAGAAACTATAATCAGTTACATACTAGTTCAGAAAAATTTATTAATGCTAGATAATGCTGACACATTTTTATCAGAATAATTTTAAATTCAGGTTTTTAAAAAATTTTAATTTAAAAAGTATAAATAAATAACTTACATCTCAATATTTTTATATTTTTTATGAGAATAATTTTAAAAAATTTACATACAAAAAGTAATTAAGTGCTTCGCTAGATTAATTCTTAAATACTCAACTCAAATTTTAAAATTAAAATGACGAAAATCTGACAATATTATTTTGTACTGACAAATTAAATTAAATAATACATAAAGCTTTTATTTTCAAGTTATTTTTATTTTAAAAAAATGTCTACATAAGGCATTTTCTAATCATATAAATATTTATATGAATAGAAATAAGCATAGAAACATTATTATAACAGATAATAGTATGTTTTTAAAGAAATTTCTCGTTTAAAAAGTTTACATTCTACATCTTATAAAAGCATCCCCCGGTCCTTTCTTTTTTTAAAGTTGTTGCCCTTCGCTACGAATGAAAAATCCTTTGCTTCATTAGCTTTTCGTAATTTCTTAAATTTCTATAGTATATGTGGAATGCCGAATATATCGGTAATCCAAAGTCGGTAGCACTGATTTTCTATGGAGGCTAACTTTACAACTGCTGTACGCGATACTTTCAGTTTGTATTCACAAACGGATTTTTGTATCAGATTTCTTTACATGAGCTGAATTCAAAACATATGTACATTATGAATTTGCTTCTTCCATTAAAAAAAAGGGGGGGGGGGGATTTACAAAAGTGAGTGGTAAAATTTATAGAAGGTCAAATTCGAAAGCCGTTAATGGGAAAATAGTTTAATTGCTATCTAATTCTTTTACGCACCTTACTGTATTCTTCCTTTTCATCAAATGGTGCTAACCAACTCATAAAGAGTTGAACATAAGAACATAAAAAGTTGAACATGTCACCAAGCATAACTAAAATAAATTATTTACTATTTAGAATACTAGAAAACGTTGAAACGTTTTCGAGTTGCAACCAGTTCGGCATGTTTCGTAATTCGCTGTTCCAGAATAATCATTCTAATATTTCAATATACACCGGTGCCCATCATTGAAAAAGAGTTCATCAAGTATTATTTTAACACCGATCGAAACTCTTGTATCCCTTCACCGAATGCTTTCCTTTTGTCGGTTTTCTTTCTTTCTATATATATATATATATATATATATATATATCTAGAAAAATGATTGTTTTCAATTTATCGTCTGCGGAAACGAAAAGGAATATCTTCTTTGCATTTAGCGAGATAACTAAACACTTTTAATGACAGTTTTTGCAGAATTAATCACTTTTAAGATGCTTAAAAAACGGTTTACAAATTTAAGAAGTTTTTAAGGACTTTTCATGACGGTAGCCTGTGTGTAAAACTAAAGAGGTATATAATTTCGAAATATGAGGAATTAAAATATAAATTATTATTAATTTTAAAGTATATACACTTCTTTTAACAAATAGCTTTAAAGATATGCCTTTATGCAAAAATACATGTTAATCTCATAATCAGTTACAAGAAAGGCTTAAAATAAAAACATGAAGGAAAAAAAAGTTAAACAAAAAATACTGAAATGTGCTACATATAAATCTCAAGAAGTAAGATCAGTATGATTAGTTGAACAATAAGTGAATAAATTTACTCAAAACATTCTTGAAATATTAAAAGTATTATAGAATTATAAAAGCATTAGGAGGTAATAAAAATTGATCCATTTCCTGAATGATGAAATTCGATTAAAAAATTAAATACACTATGTGAAATGTTGATAAGGAAATATATTCATAACTAAAAACAATTATGTTTGATTTGGCAGTTTTCTTAAGTTTTGAAATGTGATTGTTATAATTTTTGATATAAAAAAAATTCAACTGAATATGAATAAATGTTTCAGATATAATAGAGAAGAAAAAAAAAGCTTACTGCAAATCATCTTTAAGAAGAGCTAATTCCTGTGGAGTAGGAATGTGATGAAAATGGCCAATATTCCTGCTCAACTTTTCCAATAATGCAACGATGGTAGTTTCAAGCTGACTTTTCTTCTCTAAAGCTGTGCTTTGATTTTCATCAAATGTCGACAGAAAAGAATCCATCGTTTCTTCTCTCTTCTTCAATTCTCTGTATTTACTTGCTCTTTCTCCCTGATGATCTTCAATTTCAAGGTCAATTTGTTCCAATTCTGTTTTTATTCTACTGATCTGCTCTCGAATTTCTGCAGATTGCCTTTCTATGCTAGTAATTTCAGTATTGTGTTCTTTGACCTAAAAATGAAAATATAATAATTCAATTATAAATAAGTGAACATAAAATAAACATTATATAATATACATACATATAAAAAAATCAAATATACATAAATTGATACGATTGAGTTGCTGGGGCAATAACAGAATTGAGTATAAAATATGAGCATGATAGATCAGCGAGAAATGGCAAAAAACAAGAAGAAGGGAAGAGGAAAAATAAAAATATAATCATATAAAATAATCATCATCAAAATAATCATCATAAAATATAATCATAATAAAACACATAATCATATTTTTTCTTCCAAAACATGTTAAAATATGTTCTTCCAAAATATGTTAATATACAAATGTTACGGATAGAAAGAATTTTATGTTAATGTAATTAACATAACTGAAAATTCCCAGCAAATACAAATATTAATTCAAAACTTAAACTCACAGTTATGTAGTTAGCAATAAACCCTATGATTAGGTTTGTAAAGGCATTCAAAAAGTTTTAATAAACATTCCAAGGATCAAATTAGCTCAACGTCTTATATTACCAAAGTATACATTATTGATAAAATAGTTTGTCTTGTTGGTTCCTGAAAAAGACTACTTTGAAAGAAGAAATGCTAATTATAGAGAATGCTATGCAAAAATATAAAATGCTTATATGTATGTGATGAATAACATTCATATTTTTTATTATTGCTGTTATTTAGCATTCTGTTTGTTGTCTACCATTTTTCAAGTTACAAATCACAGCATTTTTATCTGATCAGTACTATTCATATATATTTATTGTGATATATATACACTTTATCTACATAAAATAATGTTTATAGCATAAAGGTTCTTAGATATTCATTGTATGCTATTTTTCTAATATAATTAATTGATAACTTTGAAATTCTCAATTATATTTAGTTTGATATGATGGCTACTGTTTTAAGAGGCAAAAGACTATTTCAAAATCTCTATATTAAATTCAATTAATTACATTGACAATTTTTATTCATACACATTTTTGCAATCATTTTAATAAATCTTCTAATAATCCTTTTGAGATGAAATGTCAAAATCCTTTCTACTCCTAATTTGTAGTGTATTTTTTTATTTGGACCTTATATTGTTTTGTGAAGTGTAAATATTTATTGGTACATTTATTTCATGCATGTGTGTGCATTCTTTTTTTTTTTCACTCATATATATTCTGTGCATAATTATTGTCATACAATAATTATTGAGTTTATATTTATTTTTTAATATCTGGGTTTCTTTTCTGTACATGTTAACAAATAAATAAATATAAAAAATATTTTAAAAATATTTGAGATTCCTTCTTTCTATGAAATTACATGTCTCTATATCATGTTCAGTGTTATTCTGACACTTAAACGGAACTAAAAATTACTCTACAAATTGAGTCTTAAATCCTCTACAAAGAAAACTTTATACTTTTGTGAAAAAATAGTAAAAATTTTGCATTATATAATTAATTGTTGTATAATATATAATAAATAGTTTTTACAGTCTCCAAAATTAAAAACTTAAATGATAAAAGAGATTTCTCTCAAAGCAATTTTGTTATCGAAAGAAAGCTGACTTAATGAATAGGGAACTCCAAACCATTAATTTTTCTGTAATAGTTTCATGTATTTACAATTAAGAAAAATAATAATAGAAGAGGGGGGGGGGG
This sequence comes from Argiope trifasciata, assembly GCA_026543055.1. Classification (NCBI taxonomy): domain Eukaryota; kingdom Metazoa; phylum Arthropoda; class Arachnida; order Araneae; family Araneidae; genus Argiope; species Argiope trifasciata. Next base: position 45,542 of record JAPMOQ010000230.1, on the reverse strand, counting down.
ATCCATCAAAGAAATGAGTAAAAACTTAAGTAATATTCTATTACCTTTTATAATCTGTTATTTATAATAATTTTATTTATAATGCACACATAATCATAAGAGCTGTATGAAAATTGTTTTGGCAAATTTGGAAATTAGATAAACTATGAAAAAAAAAAATGAGTTGTGTATTATATTTTAATAAAACAACCCCATTTTTTTGCTTCTAAATCTAAAAAAAACTGATAATTCAAATAAACCTAATAATAATTTATTTTGAATATCTGTGTTTGATTTTGTTTAACAAATAAAAATAGAACAAAAATAAAACAGTAAACAGAAATAAAAATTACTTTCGACAAGAATTCAGATATTGTCATCATATAAAAGAATCAAAACTTTGCACCAAATGTTTTGCAAATTTAATAGAATGTTTACATGTAATTAATACATGTAATTAATGTAATTTTCTTCTATGAATTTTTTATAAAAAAAAACACAATATTGCATGTCCTTTAATAATGCTATAACTTTTTTGAGAGTTTCAAGAGGATTTTGGTGAAATAAAAAGAGTAAAATAATAATAATAATAATGAACAAATTTTATAAAAAGAGTAAAATAAATTTTAAAATACAAAATTTGCCAAAGCAGCTTTTAAAATGCAATTTTTGCTGTCCTATGATGAAAAATTATGATACTAAACATATGGAATGAAAAAAAAAATTATTTAAAACAGTTTTTAGAAGATCAGAACTAAGATAAAGTTTGATTCACTGAAAGAATAAGAAAGAAAATTAGATACCAAATAATGATAAATTAACTTGCATAATAATGCATTGATATATAACAAAAAATATATAATATTAATCATCTTCAAAAATATTTGTAATTACAACAAAAGAGATCGGCAAATTAAAGCTCTCAGAAAGTAAATTTTTAAAGTCATTTTAATTTTCTATTTTGTTTAAAGAAAGTTAAAACATTAAAATAAAACCAAAATTAGTGTTACTTGGCATAGTTTTGAAAACTGTAATAATCCATTAGCCTATATTTAATACAAATACAATACATTATTAATAACAGCAGTACTCAAACTAATTTTACCTGTAAGAATGTTGAAGAATTACTTTGGTATGAAGAGAGATAAAGTGGAAAAAAAGAAAAGAAAAACTGTAAAATAAAGAAAAATTACTTGTTGCACCAGACTTTCACGCTCTTGTGCTGGAGTCCCCTTAGTTTTTTCTTCTAATATGAGTGCATCTCGTTTCTCTTCTACTTCTCTCAGTTTATTATATAAATTAGAAGCTTCTTGTTTAATCTAAATGGAATTTAAGAAAGAAAAATAAGTTAAATGAGGAATATAAAAAAACTCAAAGTATATATATTTCAGATATAAAATGATAAGACTAGAAGGAACACACAATTCATAACAGCAACAGACTATATATGCAAGAAATGAAAAAGGAATAGGTATACCTATTAAGGAAAAGAAACTGAAATATAGTTCTGACATGAAAGTAATATATTTTTAAGTTAATTAAATATGTCAATTTTTTTCAAATGTTAGGTATAGATTTAAAAAAAACCTAATTTTATCTAAGCCCATAGTAATCAATAAAAAAGAAAGTTTATTTCATGCATACATAGGCTGTTTTTCTAACATACATGTCTGTATGTATATATATAATAATTTTGAATTAATTTACTATCTAAAATTAATTAACAATCATTTGAACCCAGTTCTGTTGTGTGGGCTATTCATTACATCATAGAATTAAAAGACTAGGGCACCAAATTGTTTTCAAAAACTATATAAGCTCAAAATATTTTCTCATGATCATTCTTTTCTGCCTTTGCTTTTCTGATCAGTATCTTGAACCGTAATTCCGCCATGGTTTGGAGAAAGTAATCTGGACAAAAGCTAATAGCCAGTCTATTTCCTTGAAATGATAAAGAATCAAAATAATTTTACAACTTTACCATTCTTCCCACTTTAAGCAATATTTTGGGGATAAGTAATTTTAAATTTGGAAATTATTTCATAAGCCAATTCTGGGGCTTCGAATCTTTTGTAAAATTCCTTCCTAATTTAAAATAATTTTCCTTCAAACCTTTACAGTATTTTATTACAAAAATATAGCTAAAATAATTGTAGAATCTTAATTGCATGATAGATATTAAATTATTATTGAAGCTAACATATCCACTGCTACTGATGGGAAAACTGTGCATTTATGTAAAATGACTAATAATTGAACATTTTAAAACATAATGTTTTGCTATTACTCTATACATAAATTTATAATGTTAAAATACAAAACTTTTTGTAAAACTTTTGCTACACATTGTTCTGTTTACTGGCTGAAGGGTTGACAGTTGTGATGCATTTAACTAAAAAATACGTTGATGAAAATATTTATCAATAGAAATGCAAGTGAAAAAATTAAAGTCGATCCAAAAATAAATAAATGCATTCTATAAGAAGATATTTTTAGAAACTGACATTGTTTCATCAGCAGTTAGGAACCAATTGAATATCGTTACTCCAAAAATTTACCAAACATTTAAATGCTAAACCTTTAATGTGGAATCCCTCTTAAATTTAAAAGGAGACAAAAGAGAAGAAAATAAAAAAATAATTCCAGTAAGATCTTGTAATTATGCTGTCTCTAATTTCACTAATAACAACAAGAGAAGAAATAAAATTTACAGTGATATTGAAATTATAACTTAAAAATTACTCTAATTTCATAATTTGAGCACCCCATAGTCACACTATACATTTATCCTGTTTTCTAATTAATATATGATGAAAAAAAATTATAAATTAAAAAATATACAAGAAGCATTTATAAAATGCATCTTTGATATCACCGTTTCATATTTTCTTAAATTAAATATACATTATATTTTTTTCTTATATATATATGTATAGCTTATAAGGGAAAATATCATACGAATAAAAAGGAAAAAGAAAAAAGGATATTAAGCAATTTAAAAGATGAAATGGTACTTATTTATGACATCAATTTAACAACAATATTTCAATTAAGGAAATGTTTTACCAATAAAAATTAAATATATTCTTGCAAAACATTAAATAATTACAGGGAATTTTGCTTTGCATCCTAATCTGAGAAAAAGTAGAAATCCTATTCTAAGAACACAAAAAAAGAATCACATGTAAAAATCCTCAGCAAATACAGTAGCTAGCTTCCGAAAAAAAATCCTTTGATTCATAAGTTTTATAATTGATTACTTCAGACAATTTTTTTTTATCAAAAGAACACATGTTTAAAAACATTCATCTGATAATTTAAATAAGTAATCTTTTTTATATTTAATTTTTTTCTGTGAAATTGACATTCCTATTCTTAATAACTTTGGACTAACATTTTGAATTAGGTTAAAAGGATATGGATTATGGGAGTGCCTACTCACATCTGAATCCACTAACATTCACTTTTTATAAAGAAAAGAAGAAATTTTCAGAAAAATAAATGCAATGGAACAAAAAGGTCTAATACAATTTTTTGTGATCATACATGAAATCAAAATTTACTATATAAATAAAACTCATAAACTTTTTACAAGCATTAGAACTACAAACAGATTAATAGATTTCACTTAAACATTGATTACAAAAATTATGAACCATAAAGTTTTTATTTTTGGAGGTTTCAGAACAATTAACGAAACTGTTAAAATCTATGTTTCTACACATACTATCATTCCACCTTAATAAATATACTATTGATGATTCAAAACATATTGTTTATTTGCTCATGAGAAACCATTCCCAGTACTAAATCAGTTTTGTATCATTCTATAAATATTATCAATAAATTAAAAAAAAATTAGGTTTTAGCAATTTTTAAAAAATGTTTAGTATTGCCCATAATTTTTTAACCTGATACGAGAGATTTCAAATTGAGTTATGCAAATAAAAATTATATTCTTTTATTCTTGATTTTCAATAATAAAAGAAAATGAGACAAATGAGACAAATAAAAGCAATTTTTCATAAAAATCATTTTTAAAATATTAAATGGTGTAAGAGTAAGTTTTGAGCAATTATAGTAAAATTTGACATAAAACTGAGTACTTATGGAATCTCTAGCCTTGCAAAGAAGATATTCTGTGTTGGATGAAACTACTTGCTATTTGTCTATTTGGTTGAAAATAGAGTAGGAAACTTGATTAAGTGCAGTTTTTTTTTTCTCTCATATACTTTTCTTGGAGGGCCACATTGTTTCAGGTGTAAGGAATCTACTAGTCATTGGGCAAGCTGGCAACCTGGCCAGTCCACAAATGGACAAAACTGTCATTTGAAATGACATCCTATATTAACACTTCCATGTTACACTAGCAGGATAATGCATATCTGAACAAAGTAACTATGAATCAGGCTTGTGTACATTGTAAATATTTGATGACAATACATTTCAAATCTGTTAATAATAATCAGAAATTACATAGGTATTTTCCATGAAACTATACACAAAAACTAAATATTAATAACATTAATAAACTACAAATATGTTTTATGACTTATACTTTTATTATTAAGAAATAGATAAACCTGTGACATTGAAAGTTCTTCTTCCAAAGACATTTTTTGAGTTGTAAGCAAATCCAAATCTTGTTGGAGTTTTTCTAGAGCTCTCTGAAGATTATTGTCTGTTTTTTTCAGTTCATTATATCTGAAAAACACACAAACTTTTCAAGTTAATTATTTTAATTTGGAAATAAAAATAATCATCATAGTTCATTCTAAACAGCAGAATAATACTAATTCATTATATGGTAACATATAGAATAGATGTTACTGAATCATAGAATGCTATGAATATGTTTCCCTCCTGAAAATTACATTCAAAACTTGTAATCTACAAAGGCAAAGGAAGCAGTCATTGATTAAAATAATACATTAGATATTGCAATATTTTGATAATGCATATCAAATAAATTTAAGATAAAAGAAAAAGTATCTTCAAAGTTTTAGTTTAATTAAATATTTCAAATTAAAACTTATATAAAAAAAATATTAAGAACTATTATAAGAAAAATCTAACAAATTTAAAAGCATATATTTAAATGATCATTATTTTTTATTTCTTATACAATACTATGCATACAAGAAAAAGGGATATATGAAATTAAAATCAGATATCTATTTATTAATGAAATCATTTAAACTATTCAGCTTAAAAACACAAAAATGAAAATAATTTTTTTTAATAAAGTTTAATTAAGTCAATTATAATCTTTGGAATTCAGCATACTACTCCAAATAAGAAAATTTTTTCTTAATCACTCTTTTGCACAAGTATTTTCAGAAAAAACATTTTGATAAAAATATAAATAAATTAAACAATAACTTTTCTGGGTACTTTTTCCATTATGCTGGCACAAATGTTGACATGTGAACTAAACATGAGCTACGTCGCCAAGCAAAGCATTGAAGAGGGTTGTAAGAAATTTGGTGGAATTCTACATTATTATGCGATGGAAAAAAAGCTAATGGAAAAGCACTTTTTTTTTCTGTAAGCATAAACATTTTTCAAAGGGAAAAAAAACTAATACTAATATGTAAAGTTTCACAACTATTTTCATAGAATAATTAACATAAGGTTGTTCTCAGCATTCCACTCATGCAATTAAAAATTTAAGAACTAAAACTGTATTTCAAATATGGATAAATATTTAGTAAATTTCACTTAATTTATTTAATAAAAATTTAAAATTTATGTATATATATATATATATTTGATATCAAAGTGTGTATATTTTCTACAAAAAATTTACATACAAATAAAAAAATATTTTTGTAGTATAGTTAAATGTAAAAAATTTCAATGCTAGTGAACATTTACAGACTTTGAGTTTTATCACCAAGAAAATGAGAAATATTTCCAAGATGGTTGCATTACACATATGAAATTTGGTAAAGCAATCGGAAAATCGCCAAGAAGAAAAGGGCTCTACATATCTCCAATTACCAAAATTTTTATTATTATTTTAATGACTATTCATTCTGGCATTTATTTTTTAAATCTATCTTTCACTTGATTAAAATAAATAAATTGAACTTAATATAGTGAATAACAAATTATTTAAAAATTCATTTGAAGTTATATTTTTTGCTTTCATATTTATGGAAATACTTATGCAACATTCCTAGTTGGAAAATATAAAGCACTCACTGCTGTCTTAATTCAGGAGACATTGTAGATGTCAGGTTTTCTGCAACATAACGTTCTTGTGTAATCTCTGCTTCAAGTTGAGCTAATTGAGCTTCTCGCTCCTGTCTCTGTTCAAACAAACTGTCAATGACCACAGTTTCATTTTCATTTTGGGCCTAAAAAAAGGTGGGAAAGAAACAACTAAGTAACTAGTGATACAACTTCCAAGGAAGTCTAGAATTATAAAAAATAATAACAGAGAAAATGAACACATATGAAATGGGATAAGATGCTTTTATTTTAAAGTTATTGGCTTATTCACACATAATTTGCTGAGTATAAATGTTCTAGAAAAGATCTTAATGATCTATAAAGCAAGAAATTATGAACTTCAAAAATAATATATCACAAAAGATAGTTAATAGTATGCAACATATTCACAAGAATAGGGCAAAGTAATCACTCTAAATAGTTAGTTTATTTTTATCAGATTTCTAAAAATAATATGAAATTGGCATTGAAGCTACTTTCCAGAATTGTGGAATAAAATTAATATGTAGACATTTCATACTAACCACCTCTAATGAGCAACTGATTTGTCAGACTTTTGGTAATGTTTAATTTCAATTAAATCTCGTATGCCTAACTTTAATACCCATGATTCCCTGAAAAAAAATTTATAAACTCCAAATTATTATATGCCTTAAAGTTGCAATATTTTAATAGAAGTACATTTGTTCTATTAATTATATATATGAACATTCTTAATAAAATCAGATCTATGTCATCATCAAGCTTCTTAAGATGTAGCTATCCATTCAAACTTTTATACAACTGTAACTTCACTTTCTCATTCTGCATATAAATGCACAAACATTAAGAGAAATCTTGGTTCCTTTGCTTTTTATAAAGATAGAAAATTATATGATTTTCTCTATTCATATTTAATTGCAACAATGAAATCAAATTTGAAATATAATAAAAAAAAATAGTTTTTTTTAACAAACTGTTAGAATTGATTTAAAAAAATCATCAGATAAAAAATAAAGTTTTTTTTTTTTTTAATTTAAAAAAAGGCATTTAAAAAAATAGTATAAAAAGAATTTTTTGATAAAATTTTCAGAAGTTACTGTGTAAAAATGGCAAAATCTTACTTAATATTTTAACAATTTTTTTTAATTCTTTCAAAGTACAGATATCAACTCTATAAAAAATACTTGTAAGACATCTTGTAGCTCTGGATCATGCATTCTGACCTGCACATTGCTAACACACATTCTCTTTTGTTATTAGTAGAGATAATATAAAAATATTTACAATGGGTTATCTTAAACATTTCAAAAATAACAAATTTACTAAATATTTTAAATATTATGTATTAAAAAGTAAAATATGAAAATAAGTTTAGATTTGATATTAGACAGATAATAGTCAAAATGATACTAAAAATCAGGACCTTATGATGCAAAATTGCCAAATGCTATGCAGTTTTCTGACATAAAATTACTGTAGATAACTGTCACATAAAATCACACTCGGTAGATATTTAGTAATTTTTAATTTTGAAGAAAAGTTACATTTGTTACCAAATATATGCTCAATAAAAGGGTCCATGAATCTAATTTAAATTTAAAATTCTGAACTTTTCTTACTTTTAAATCTCTATATTCTTGTTGCACATCAGACATTTCTGCATCAGTATTTAATTTATCAACAAGCAAATTGTAATCTGCTAGCTGTCCCTGCAATTTTTTCAATTCCAGTGCTTGTGCCTCAGCTCTTTTCTCATATGTGAGGTATGTAGATTGCTCTTTTGTCAACAAATCTGTTTCTTTGGTTAAACGTGTAATTTCGGCAGTAAGTTCATTTACTTTACTACGAAGTAATCCCATGAAGTAGGACTTATCTTGTACTTGTCTGCGAGGTGTTCGAACTCCAGTTTTGGGGGTGACTAGACCTTGCTGAGACATTGGGCGGTCTACAACATTTATATGAGACAAAACACCAACACCTTGAGCAAAACCACTTCGAGTTCCTGGTCGATTACTAGATGCAGTTATTAATCGACTTGCTGTTCCAGGAATACCAGAACGACTAGGTAAAGCTAAATTGCTAGGTTGCCGAACAGAAGACATTGGTCTCAGACCTGAGCCTGGTCTGTTGCCAGCAGAAGTTGGTGGTCGCCCGTCCATAACTATTTTCTGAAAAATTTAAAATTAATTAAATACTCATATTCATTAAAAAGATGCCAATAATGATAAAGAATGTAGGAATTCTTTATTTATGTTTAAGATTTTAGAATGAAAATTATTGCTAAGATTTGACGAATTTTCGATGAGGGTTTTGCTAAGAAAATGACTAACAATCCTTATCAATAAAAGCAAAAATTTCCCTTCATAAAAGTTCATATTTTTTGATAAAGTACCAGACAATTAATCTGATATCTTAAATATATATATTAAATCTTTATAAAACATTACATTTTAACAATAACAGGATTTATATTAATTTGTAATATCAAATAAGTCAAGGCTTTCAGCTCTATTTCTTATGTGCACACTGTTTTAGTATTTACAGATAAATAATAATTTTATATTATAATTTAGTTAAATTACCATTGTCAATAATTTAATTAAATGGGATTTAATTACATGTCAATATTTCCAGATTAAGATTTCCAATTTACAGTAATCTGCCTTAGAAACTAATTAATTTAGTTTCAGACTTTACTGACTTAACAATAGTTTTCATAGTATAACTTTACTGTCACATCAAAAATTTAATAGGAGACCTACTTAATATTATCCAAACATGAATATATAATTAATATTTATATGAGTTGTATGAACTTAAATTTAAAGAATATTCAATTTCATATGGTATAGATTTGAATTTCTAGTTTAAAACAGTGTATTATGGTAATGTTTTGAATTTCATTTTATTTATATTCCCTTTATAGTTAAAATTTACTAGTATAACAATGTGAATATACATGCAAAAACATATTTAATGTCTTTGTAATACATGTAGATACAATAAAGTAATTGAAACAATAAAAAGTATCCCTTTGAAATTTAAAAACAAACCCTAAAAATATTTTTAATACTTAAAATAGAAGAAAACTTTGAAGAAGAAATATATTATCAATATAAAATAAAAATATTTGTTTATGCTTAAATAGAGCATTAAAATGATTTTTACAATAATATGCTTCAAAGCCTTAAGAAGTAACATTTAAACTAAAATTAATTTTTAAATTAAAAAAATCTTTTTTTAATGAATGCCTACTACCAAGATGTAATACCATACCAAATTTGGTAGCCCTTTTCCCAACAATATACAAATATAATGTTTTGAATCATTTTTCATCACACATTACATGATAGAATTTGTAGATATTATGCCAGCTTATAAATATAATATTATTTAAAATTTGCTAATCATTATAATCAATTGTAAATACATTACAAAAGTTATAATAACATGCAATTTAATTTATAATGTAAGGATAAGCCTTGTAATTTACAGATATGTTAATGGGGATGAGATTGCACATTAGTCCATTCATTGCTTAAAGTGGTAGCATTTGCACAGCTAGTTCAACAAAAACTGAATATTGTAAACAATCATAATTGATAACCTTCAGAAACTGATTAAAAAAATATCATTAATCTTTTATTTAAAAAAATCACAGATGAAAAAACATAATATTCACATTCAATCACCATAAAGAATAAACACAATACAATAAGCACAAAGTTTAGAACATACATCCATGTTTTATCCACTTTTTTAAAGAAAATATAAACAATATTTCAAAAAAATATTTACTATCATTGAGGTTTTATTCAATTATATTCTAAAAAAGACAATAAATTATAATTATTAAAACAGTCAGCAAGGCATTCTGTGAAAGGCAAAATTTTTTTACGAAATTCACTCGAATTGCTGTAGGAAAATAAAATAGAATTACCTTTTTAATTGTTAATCACGTTACTTTATTTGGAAGTCTTTGGTTACCATGGAAACAAATATCAGTTTTTTTTCTGTGCTCTATTGCTATTTCATTTCACTTCTTAGAATTTAATAAAATAATTCAAATATCATGAAAAGAAAAAAAATCCTTTAATATTAGGTTTTAAAAGCATATTGTATAATATTCTTGGCATTTTATAAATAGATCAGATACATTTGATTGCATTAAACGTTATTAATAAATAAAAAAGAAGATGTTTCCGGATGTATATATACGGTAAAAATTTGCTTCGAAGTGAAATGCAAACAGCTCTTCCCATTAATTAATTTTGTTTTGTTTATGTGTGCGGATTGGTGTGTTGCGCTGGCGTTAAATGTATTATGAAATGTTTTAATTCAGTATACCTATTGTGAACCTTTGTGTTGTTTGTTTCCTAGTTTTGTATAGAAGATACCATGGAAAAATCAATTCCTGATTCTGTTGGAGCAGTAAACTTGGAGAAATTGAATAACGATTCCATCCAAGTCATAAAAGAAAATTTGGTTCTTGATTGCGTTGAAAAGGTAAACACAGAAAAATCAGTCAAAGATTCCATCCAAGTCATAAATTTAGAAGAATCGAGTCCTAATTCTAGCCAAAATACAGCCACAGATAAATCAGATCCTGATATTAGTATCAATACTCTATCCGGGAAGAACTCTCCTCTAAAGAAATCGCCGCCTGACTGGTCAGAAAAGCGATTTGTTTGTAATATTTGTAACAAAGGGTTTAGACGGAAATGTAGACTTACTTCACATCTTACTACACATGCTGAAGGTAAATACTATTCTTGTGAAGAATGTGGTAAAATTCTTGCAAGAAAAGACAGTCTAAAATTTCACATGGAGATTCATAATAGATCTAAGATATTCGATTGTGAACATTGTCCCAAAACATTTGCACAAAAGCGCTATCTGATAAGACATCTCCGTGTACACACTAGAGACAAGATGTTTAGTTGTGATTATTGTAATAAAACCTTTCTGGACAAAAGAAATTTTGTTATGCATTACCGATTACACACTGATGAAAGACCATTTACATGTACTGAATGTGGTCGCTGTTTTCATCATAAAAACAGTCTCACTGCTCATTATATTACTCATATGGAAGAAAAAGCTTATGCCTGTGTTGTTTGTGATAAAAAATATGCATATAAAAGTTCACTGAGGTCACACTATCTTACTCATACACGAGAACGCCCTCATGTTTGTGATATCTGCCAGAGAAGTTTCAGTGAAAAGAATAATCTCAGACGACATTATCTGATTCATGCTAAAATTAAGCGTTATACTTGCCAAATTTGTGATAGAAGTTTTACTCATTCCAACAGTTTGAAGTCTCATCTGCAGACACATCCCATGGAAGAGGAAGAGAAGCCTGAAGAAATGGAAATCAAACCAGATATTATTGTTGAGACATAGATGTTGTTTACATTTACATATTTTAATGCATTTTTCCATTCCTGTTATTATGGTATTAGACTAAAAAATTTTGTTGTTAGAATATAAGTTGTTAAATGTAAATTGCTTTTTTTAAAAAAATTTTAATTCATTTTTTAAAATATTTATTGAGATTTTTCACCTTTATGCAGAATTTTCTGCAAAATTAAATTTTATAAAATACTGCAAATAAAATTGGTTGTAACTTTCCTAATTTTACATAAAATTTTCTCTGAAAATGAATTTGATGAAGTAAAGGAAATAAAATTTATTTCTTCATGTGAACTCATTCAAAATGTCATAATGTATAATATAAGTAAAATACTTTAGCTTTGAAATTAACAAGTTGTGTTGAAATACATTCAAATAAAATAATAATAATGTGTATTTGGTAAATCAATATGAATGTTAGTAAATCCTTGAACATTTAAAAAACTAAATGACTTGTCATATGATTTATTACCATAATTAAATCTATTAAATTTTAATACTTTATTCTGCACTTTGGTGTGTATAAATATCTTTGATACTTTATTGAATAGTAAATAACTCAATTATTTTTTTTAAAGTTTTTCCATTTAATAATATAGGTTTCCTGTTAAATGTTATATCCTAGTTGCAAGGAAAATTTGTTGGTATTTTTCTTATATGATCTATGAAAAATTAGTAAGTTTTTTATACATGTGAAATATTTATTTTAAAAAAAAATCTTGTTTTACTAACTATACTATTTAAAAATTGTATTTTATATTATAATAATGTTGAGTTATATATAACTTGTTACCAATAATTATATGTTCCTATAACCTTTCCTGTGATCTAAAGAAATAAAATATCAACCCTTTCCTGCGACCTAAGACAAATAAGAATTTAGTTTCAAACTAAATTATTTTAGCAAGTAAATTGCTTTATATCATTTTTAGAATAGAACAAAAGAATATTGCCTGCGAAAGAATAAACCGGTTTTAATTTTGATCCATTTTAAAATAATTACATAGAAAAGTTAAACTATTTTATTGAATAAAGTAGATAATTTGTTTTTAAAAAATTCTACATTTACCATTAATGTTCCAAAAAATGTATTCAAGGGGGAAGAAAGCAATGAAAATTTTAATTTGATATTTTAAACAAGAAAAATATTTTATTATTATTGTTCTGTATTCTGTTTTATTAGTATTTTGATTTCAAACTAAATGATTTTAACAAGTAAATTGCTTTATATCATTTTCAGAATGAAACAAAAGAATATTGCCTGTAGAGAAATAAATTGGTTTTAGTTCTGATCAGTTTTAAAATAAGTATATGGGAAAGATAAAGCATTTTATTGAATAAAGTAGATTATTTATTTATAAAAAATCTACATTTGTAATTGATGTTGTAAAAAATGTATTCAAGGGAGAAAAAAAGAAAGTGATGAAATTTTTTATTGCTTATTTTAAACAAGAAAAATATTTTATTATTATTGTTCTGAATTCTGTTTTATTATTATTTTAATTTCAAACTAATTGATTTTAGTAAGTAAATTACTTTGCCATTTTTAGAATGGAACAAAAGATTATTACCTGTGGAATTGCTTTTAATTTTGATCAGTTTTAAAATAATTATATAGAAAAGATAACTACTCTGTTGAATAAAGTAGATTATTATTATCATAATTATTTTTTAAAAATCTGCATTTACTAATGATATGAAAAACATATTCAAGGGAAAAAAAGAAAGAAAACCATTGGAAATTTTTATTTAGCATTTTAAACAAGAAAATATTTTTTTTTTTAAATCATTGTTCTGTGTTCTTTTATTTATTTTGTTAGTATTTTTGAATTTATAATTATTACTGTACACATTTTGTATGGTTGTTTGTTGTTGGAAAGCATTCTTATTTTTGATACCTAAAATCAAAAAATTTCTTTTTAATAATGATTTAAAATGTAAAGAACACTCTTTTTTTTATGCATGTATGTTTATTTATAAAAGCTTCCATAATTTATTTATCACTTAGATACAATTGTTCTTAGGAACTTCAGTTTATAGATATATTTCTTTAAAAAAGTTCTGAATATGTTTCTTACATGTATTAACTGTTTATTGATATCATTTCTAATTTTATTCGGATCTGATAAATAAATTATTTCCATAATAGTAAATTTTAACATTACCAAATTGCATTTGATTATTCTGATACATTTCTTTTTCTAGTTATCAAAACAATTTCCTATTCTAATCTGCTGCAGCTTTTTACATCGATAACTTATTTTAATACTCCACAATAGCATTTGAAGCATGAATTAATACTTTTCAGATAATTTTGTATTTTGATTATTTACATATTTCAACAAATGAATACCTTTCATTACTTTGTATTTAATTTTATTTATTTAGCATTTAGTTAGAATAAGAGCCTGCAATGCAATTTTACAATAAAAGCCATGAATGTGACCTAATTTATTATTATTTGCCTTTCAGTTTTGTAGTTAATGAAGCGTTTGGTATTTTTTTTAGTTAGAATTTTATTTTATTTTCCTGTGTAAGGTATCATAGTTGCAGGTGATTACAGTTAAAATCATGTGCAGCCATCGAAAATATCAACCAACGAAAAAAAATTATTATTGCTAATTTTAATGGAATTTTTATTTCAACAAAATTCTGGGTATGAAAAATTTTATGTTCAGATCTTTTCTCATAACCAGTCACTTGTCTCATAACAATAGTGGAGCTGAACTAGGGGAAAATGCAAAAGAATTTCTGGAAAAATTTATAATTATCTATAGTTTTCTGTATCTGAGAAATGCTTGGCATTAACTTTTATACTTAAACCTAACATTACTTCCAAATCCATTACTACCAATCTCCTATTTTTCAAATTAACAATTTTTCTATTCTTGTTTATCGAAATTATAATTTGAATTCAGTTTAAGGTGCAAATATTTTCAATTTCTCATTTTAGAAGAATGATATGACTTGATTGTGTATATATTTTCCTCGTATAATAAATCATTACCATTCTTTTAATGAGATTGCTTTTTTATATCAAAAATCTGAGATTAGGAACTCTCAAAAATATAAATGAAAAACTATTTTTTGTCCAAAAGATATATTTTTTAAATGAACAAACTGTGTCATGCTATAAACATTTATATACTAAAAATTCCAACAGAATTTCTCCTTGAATTGATATTGTGTTGATAACTCATAAAAAATTTAAATTTTGGTGAAGAGGTTTTGTAAATTTAGAAGCAATTTTCTTTTTAATGCTGACCTTACTATTTTAGTTTAAGTACTAGATGATAATTCTTGTACCTAGCATTAATATTATTTAAATTTCTGAAAAATTAGTTAATGCTGATTTTCAGGTATACACACAAAAATTCAAGGTTGGTTTTAAAAAATTGTGATTTCCGTATGCAATATGGATATGCAATAATGGATTTTTCCTTTCTCTCTTTAGTTTCAAATGTATATATTTTCTAACACTTAAATCAAGAATGAATTTTTCACAAATCATTTTGCAATCTGCTGAATTTTAGGAAATGAATGTAAACATTACAGCTTTCACAAATAGCAGTCTCATCATTTCAGGTTTTAAGGAATCCTAATAATAAATTTGACTATCATTAAATTCCATTAAAAAAAATTTTTAGGAAAAAGAGATTAAAATACTTTTTATTAATTCCAAGTGAAAACTCATTTCAGTCATTCAGATTTGAGGTATCAGACTACTTTGCCTACAATACATACACACAGATATATATATATATAAATCAAATGATAGACTGGAAAAAAAGAAGCAAGATTAGCCCTTATTTATTAACTGCACATGGTCATTCCTTTCATATTTAAATCATTTTTAATCTCTAATAATTTATGTGTCTTTACTAGGAAAGAAAGGCTTGTCAGTATTAAGTGTATTCGTGCAGATAACTTTTGCTTAGCAAAACCTTCTTTACATGAAAGCAACTCAAGATACTTCTAGAAATTCCTCTTAAGTTTAGGAAATATTTTCAAATTTCTAAAGAGAAACAGGATCTGATTGCATATCATCTGTTTGCACAATCAAAAAATAGTTGTCTCTTGGGTATGTGTCAGTGAGTTAAATAGAAGTTTCATTTTTCTTTACAAAATTATTTAATTTTTCTCCAAAGTATCATATTAATTGCATTTTTCTATTTGTCATAGTAAATCTTAGTACTATTTAAAATTTATTTTATAATTTTTAGCTTTCATAATACTAATTTACTGCCTCTCCCATACTCACATTTTATCTTTCTAATGACTTTTCTATGTGTCGTAATAAATCTGAGTACTGTTTAAAATTTATTTCATAATTGTTAACTTTCATAATACTAATTTACTGCCACTCCCATACCCCATTTTATCTTCCTATCGACTTTTCTGTATTATTATTTGTTGCTTACTACTTTTGTCTCTGTAATTGTTATTTACATAGCTGTGGCTATTGTGTTCTTTAATAAGTATACTATTCCAAATGTACATATGGTGAAGTTACTAAAGTATTTAGCCCAGAACTCATATTTATGCTGATATTGCTCTTTTTCCTGGGTAGGGGCTCATTAAAAGGTTACAAAGTTTTGACCTTCTTGTGCAAAGGGATGGGATACGAGACAGCATATTATTAGCACAAATCTGCTTTTTAGAGATCTCTATTTTAACTGTTTTAAGATACTAAAACAATCATCTAACTAAAATAACCTTATAACTAAAACTAAAATAATCATCCATAGTTGTCTGTAAAGTTGGGTGAAAAATATGTGCCGTCCATTTGATCTGCATCATTATCAAAAGTATAAATCCTAATTTCTGTTTTGACATTAAGGTAAGCGGCCATGTGTTTTGTAATTTGACTGATTTTTGTTCTAATATGGCTAAATATGAATTAATATTAATTACATGATTGTTAATTTCCCATTCTATTTACATTTTTGTATTAGATTCTAGCAAAGGCCAATAATCCGACGTCTGCACTTTAATGCTGATTCGTTATATTTTCATTTTAAAACCAATTAGAAGTTATTCTTTTACTTTCTTTCTGCAATTTTTTAAATTCGTATGTGGTATCGATGTATCTTTGTTTTTCTCATAGTAGATTATTATTTTTTCAACTTGTTTTTAATCAATAGCTTATTTTTTAAAGTTTATGAATAGAGGAAATCCCATTGCAATCAAAGAAATGTTAACAATAGCAAGTTATGCGGTGAAAGGCGAGGGAGCTTATTGATATTTAATCAGATATCTGATACTGTTTACAAAATAACTACCTGTCTATACGGGTAAACAACTAGTTGCCTATACCCGTATCTTCTAGTCTTAAATGTAAAATTCATTATTAATCTAATGTTTGAAATGGAATGAGGGTCGTGGTGGCCTGGTGGTAAGATCTCAGCTTCGGAATCGGAGGGTTCCAGATTCGAGAGACGATTCCACCGAAGAACCACCGTGTAAGTGGTTCTAATGCACGTTAAATCCGTCAGGGGCCGAACGTCCTCTTGTTGGTGTGGTACGGAAGTTTGGAAAAGTGAGGGGCAGCTCAAGTATCGTCCTCGTTATGTGACCGTGGTTCAAAATTACGAAGTCCCTCCTAAAGCAGCCCTAGTTTTGCTTCAAAACGGCACGTTAATATAACTAAACTATAAAACAAAATGAAATGGTGAGAGAAAGTCATATAAGTTTTAATTGTTTATCTTCTTCCCCCTTCTTTGTTATTTTCAGTATCATTATTACGCGTTTAATTTCTAATCTATCAATTATGAAATTCAGCACTAAACCCGTCTAGGGGGTAACCGTCCATCTGTACTTTCGCATACATGTGAATTAAATTTGGTATGCGACACCATGGCTAAAATTGTAATTTTATGTCAAAATTGGAAGAAAAAAAATGTATCCGAAATACAAATTTAACTTTCGTGTATTTAGACACACTGGCGGAAAAAATAATCCCTACACCGAGAAAAAATAATTGTAGAGAAATGAAATTTGAACAATGCCTTGGTTTAATTGATCGAATATTCAAGGTCATAAGTTCAAAAAAAGTGCACTTAAAATGTGAAATGTTGTTACATTAATAGGTGGTATATCCACCGGGATTTCTAGTGTTAGCTTGCAAACATGCATGTGTGGTGACATTTTAATAAGCCAGTAACAGCCAATAAACTTGAGCGTACGCTTTTGTCGAATAGTTAAGTTATTGGACTTCAAACCTAAACATAGCAGGTTCGATCCGTCACTACATTAGTGACCCGGACGTGATGAACGTTAAAACTGCTATCGTGGCGCTACCTACCCGCAGCAGCTCTTTTCGTTCGCCATTATGTTTGGCGGTACCGAAAATCTCTCTTCGCTCGCCATTATTCTTGGTGGT
>JAPMOQ010000230.1:0-20242 GCA_026543055.1 Argiope trifasciata | reverse complement strand
TATAGGCACGTGGTCAGCAGTAACAAAAGGGAGCACTAACAAAAAAAAAACGTGTCACTAATGGAGTGCAAAGATGAAAAGAGCGACCCCTGACCCTTCCTAAATAGACCACTTTGGGTTGCCATAGGTTAGAAACCGGTAAAGCAAGGGTTACCATATTTGGCGCCAAGAAAAATTCAAATTTGGCGCCGTACGTTTGGCTTTATTTTCTTCATCATAATTTCCATGGCAGACTGGAACTGAGCATTTACTTGGCATCTTAAAAAGAAAACAAAAGAAAGTAAATTTTACTTAAAAAGTAAATGGTTTATTTACAACAAAATTTCAAATATAAATTATAAAATTTCTTTGTTTATAGATATTCAGAGTGATATTAATCCACATTGTAATTTTAAATATAAAACTTTGTCATGATCAAAAAGACTTAAGAAATAATAGATGGAGCTTTGTAAATTTTATGTAACTAAATAATCAAAAGGTAAGCTTTAGATTCATATATGAAAAATTTCAGAAATAGCTTATTTAGGTAGAATTTTCATCCCAAAATAATGAATAAATTAATAACAATCGAATAATTATGAACCTATACAGGACTGTCATAAAAAAACAAAAGATAGTCTAAAAAACTCGATTTGATTTTTGACACTAAGAAATAAAGAATTTGAATTAATAGAGAGCAGATATTTATTCTTATTTCATTAAGTTCATTCTTAATAAAAACAAATAATATGGAAAAATATGGATAATACAAATAATACAAAAAATACATAATACAAATAATATGGAATAAACAGAACAAATAATATGGAAAAAAATAAATCTCAATCATAATTAGTAGTTAAAACAGAACGTGACGAACAAATAGGCTTAAAAATAACAGATTCAATCATACTTTAAGTGTGTATTGAGGATAATAAAAGAAGTGCACTTACCTTCAATAATTTGTATCAAAAACTTGCTTTTGCACCTCATTCATTTCAATATCACACCATCTTGGATGAAGAAATAAATATAAAAATGAGGGGGTAAAATCGTTTGTGGTTTATAGACACTGTGGGACCAACTGCAGCTCGAATTTCTAACGCAATCACAGTACGATACATCACAGCCATCTTCCCTTTCAGCAATGCCACGTGGTCGTTCGGAACTAGAGGTGGGTCGTTCGCGAACGAATGGGTCGAAACGAACGGGTCATCTAAGTGAACGAACTGAATCGGATCGCTATCTTCTGAATAAGTCGTTCGTTCGAAAATGGCTGTGTGGACCCGCTATTCCCGTTTTTAGCTGTGTGGACCTGGCTATTACCGTTCGCGAACGACTGTGTGGACCCGGCTATTCCAGGTCAATTACTGTGCGGACCCGGCTATTCCAGTTCAATTACTGTGCGGACCTGGCTATTCTCGTTCGCGACCGACTGTGTGGACCCGGCTATTCCAGTTCATTAACTGTGTGGACCTGGCTATTTTCGTTCGCGACCGACAATATGGAACTTGCAAATTTCATGCTTGAACCGCATAGAGATAAGAAGACAGATGTTTGTGGTTATGTCCGCAAAAGAATGTGAAAGCTGGGGGTGGGGGACATTATCACTTAGGAAGACTGGTAGTTGACCTTGAGCTGATTACATGGTGTTTGGCTCTTTTATCACTACAAATTTTGGATACTCGTCTAGCAAAAAGAAAAGCTTCAGGGGAGGTAAAAGTGTTCAACTCGTAGAATCAGAAAGTGTGAGATTTTTTTTCGAGGGGGGGGGCGGCGGCATGCAATTTTTTTTATATTAGAGATTTCAGGGAGTTTTAATAGTAAAAGATTTAGGAATCATTTACGACTTTGCTGATATGATACTAAATTTTACTTTTTGTTTTAATAATAATACTTTTTAAAAAATATTTCATAAATTATTTATGCTACAATTATTGTCATAAAATGAATTACGTCGAATATTTTATTTTACTCTTCTTTTTTTTCGTATGCTCTTTTATTCTTACCTTTAAAAATAAGAAATAAATTTTGCTTAAATGACGAGCATTGCTATCATAATAAATTATTTATTTAAAAAAAATACTAATTATATCTTGTCTATTACTACACAAAGAAGAAGACGAACGAATTAGCATCTAAGGACAAATAATAAGGGGTAATAATATTTAATATTTATCTTATTAAGCTACTACTTCTTTCAAATGTATCTCCTTATTTCAATGTTGTTTTATCTTCATTTCTGAAAAGAAAATCTCTCGATTAGAGATTTTTTTATATAGAACTCAGACATTAATTACACTGCTCTCGTAAATTGCAAAATGTCTTGTTTAATTTTTGATGCTGACCAAGAAAGAAAACGTTCATTAATTGTAATATAGGCTACAGATATAAAATAAATGTTTAAATAAAAAAGGAAAAAAATGGTTTTTCTCTTATACTGTACTATTTTAACTACATCATGATTATGGGCTGAATATGCAGACACGGAATAAGCTTTGTCTGGCTCATTAAATAATGCAACATCACTATCTTCCTATCCAAACATCTAAAACCTATGTTTTTTTTTTAAACTTAGCCTTTATACAAGCAATTTGTTTTAATATTAAATGTTATAAAAATTTACATACAAAACTTTTAAATACGGTTCATCTTCAAAAAACATGATTTCAGTGTCCCGGATATAAAAAAAAAATTAAATTAAAAATAAATTAAAATTAAATAATTAATTTTTGAAAATTTTTAATTAAATTTTTTAAGCATAAATTCAAAGTTTGTCAGAGCTTTTGGTGTATCAGTGATAGTCAGTGACCGATAACAACAACAACAACAGTAAAAACACACAAATTTATAGTTCAAATTTGAAAGCATGAAAAAAAAAACACTTGGAAATAATGTTTTTAAATCTAAAAAATTCTTCATTTTAATTTGAATAAGCCCTAATGCACAGCTTTCAAAAATGGAATGAAAGTAAAAACTTAATTTCCCCTGAATAAAAAAAATCCAATTTTTTTTCTTTAGACGTCTATTTGATTATCTGGACCGGCCTGTGCATACGGTATCAAATCCCTGTATGCAATATTCAAAATTCTCTAGATGATTGACTGACATTGAAACTATAACTAACAGTTTTGGCTCGTGGTTATTTCTTGAGTTGAAGGGTGCTAATTTAAGAATTTGCTGCATTAAATTGCACAAAACCCCTTTTTGCATCTTTTTTAAAATTAAATATATGTGCGGTTACTTCCCAGTCTTTTGAATTGTATTGAAGTACAACTTTTTCCGCTAATTAAATAAATTTTCAAAAAGTTTGAAGTACATTTTTTGGTAGTATTTTTAAAATTAATTCAGATATTGCATCTATACATACGCGCATTACGACAATATAGAAAAAAAACTTTTGTTTATTTAATGTTTATTATTATTATTATAGGAATAAATGCAATAGTATAGCTCTTAAACAATAAAAATCCAATCAAATTTGTGCAAGTATAAAACAATAGGAATATCAATATTCCGAAAACTCATGGTCTAAGTGAATCCTGCTCTTTATTAAGTAGACAAGACTATTGGCATATATTCCAGGAAATAAAAGTAAATAAAATTTAAAAATAAAAGCTGAATAATTAAAATTATGACAAAATGCTAATTTATAATGTTACTTTAAAATTTATTGAAAAATGTTATAATGATGTAAAATCTCGAAAAACGAAATACTTTTATACTTAGTAAACAGTGGTGAGCTTAGATTTTTAAGGAATTATTTAAACGTGATTGAAAACTCCATACTGTCAAAATAACCAGTCTTATATTTCATAATAAAATATAAAATAAAAACTGACCTAAGAAACGCTTCTAAAAAAGCATTAAAAATCATTAAATAACTGTGTAATCTCAAACAGTACAATAACTGTGAAATGATCAAAAGTACAAAGCCTGTGTCTTCATTCTGTGAGAGGGGAAGAGAATCATTAGTTATCATTCCCCCATTCTCTGTTTTGTGCATACCATCTTCTCGGAACGAACTACATATGGCTAAGTAACAGCGCATGCGTCAAAAAGTACAGGTAGAAGTTGCCTTCCTTTGACACTCAATACAACCGGAAATTTCCGGTTTGTCCCATGATGACGTAGTGAGTCGAAAGCAATGTATCAGTTCGTTCACGAACGAAAGAGTCTAGATCATTCGTTCGCGAACGAAAGAGCCTAACTCATTCGTTCGCGAACGAAAGAGCCTACTCATTCGTTCACGAACGAAAGAGCCTAACTCTTTCGTTCAAAAAGTCCTAATCGGTCGTTCGCGAACGACCTTGAACGAACAGGTCAAGTTGGTGAACGAACGACTTTGAACCGAATCTTTCAAATGAACGAGATTTCCCATCACTATTCGGAACGCACCTGGCTGGACACGTACTGGCAGATAGAAAAAAAGAGTCCGAGCGAGGCAGAAGCAGGCAGGAGCGTGGGAAGGGAAGAGAGTCTTCAGGACCAATCAGGAGGCTTCACTATCGGAGGGTGTGGGGAAAAGATGCGCTGTTTCTTTTCGGTCTGGAGTCGGGAGAGATCGGGATAAAGTATTGTTTGCTGGCAGCCAATCAGAGGAGAGGGTCTCAGTGTTTAAAATGTACTATGACCAACCGATATTATTGTTGCTGAAGTTCTCAGGCGCTAAGCCTATAGCCTCCGTCCTGAAATTTACTGGAAAAGTTACTTAATAGATATTCTAACATAATACTATTGTGCATAGTTAATTTAGGAGAAAAAAAAATACTTAAGTTAACATTTTAAAGAAAAATACTAGAAAAAACTAAAAGTTATAAGAGGAGTTACATAAGAAGTTTGCATCAATGAAAGAAAAAAGAAAAAAAAATTAGGTGGTTAGTCGATTAGTTCTCAGGTGGACAGCGGGGGTTCCCCCGTCTCTTTGTGTAGATTGGCACAATCTGATGCCTTTTGGCCTGGTATTCTGAAGACAAGTGTGGGGGGGAGAGCCGTTATCTGCATCGCAGTAGAGGGGTGCTGTTATCGTTGCTACTCTTCTTTTCTTCCTCGCCGCACCTTGCGTAACAGATGGTTAGCAGTTGGTCCACTTCCCTTGCATTTTTTCTTAGTTAATTAAAATCCAAATTAGTAGAGTCCGAAAAGGAGTTTATGATTAGAATTGAGAAGGGTTGAAGGCTTTTGCAAGTATGAATAGCTTATTTTGAGGGTTCTTTTCTTGATCGAGTTTATTTAGGATTTCTTTTAGATTTGGGATGGCTGCAGTTATTGACTTGAGGTGATTTAGAAGCTTGAATATATCGGTTAGGTCTTGGTTATTATCAGGGATTTGGGCTATTGTTTCTGGATGGTTGATTACTGGTGCGGTGTGGATTTTAGGAGGAGCGGGGTTTTGCTGAGGATTAGGTTTTCTGAAGAGTGATGCGAAAATTTTTCCTGGTTCTATTGTTCTGGTAATTAATTTTGGAAATTTAGGGCATCCCTTATACGATGCAGTATGCGGTCCTCCGCAGTTGGCACATTTTTTCTGTGGGCACTCGGCTTTCTTCTGTGGACAATTACGGGAGTCGTGGCTTTCAGCGCAGATGACGCATCTTTCTGACATTCTGCAGTTTTGACTTGTGGTGATATCTTAATAAGACAGATAACATCTACGGGAGATGAGCATGTTTTTATCCTGTGGTTATGTTATCGGCCTTATAATCCAAAGGTCCCAGGTTCTATTCCGAGAACTCATTCCAATTCCCACAATGGTGACGCGGACGTGATGAACCTTTAAGCAACTGATGTGTGGCGCTATCTACCCGCAACCAAAGTCGTTAGACTCACTTGACGCAATAATTCACGCACGCTCGCCATAACGCTTGGCATAACTAAAAAGCTACGCTGGCCAAACAAAATTGGGTACGGCGCAGTAGACACAGCAGCAACCTCTCACTCAACAGCCAATTAATCACCACTCAATAATAACGCATATCGTTCGTCTAAGTCCCTGATGGGTGAGTCTGTGGTGATATCTTAATAAGACAGATAACATCTACGGGAGATGAGCATGCTTTTGTCCTGTGGTTATGTTATCGGCCTTCTAATCCAAAGGTCCCAGGTTCTATTCTGAGCCAAATTCTCTTCCCACAGACTTACATGGGAGAAGGACTGGCATTTGTAGCCTTGTGCAACTGTTTTTCGGATGTATTTTTCTATTTTAATTACCATGTAAAGGAGGGTTGTTTCATTATAAATATTTTATAGGTTATCTGATTTGTACAGGTGGACCTGAAATATTGGCAGTGGTTGCATTTTGCGGAATCGCTTCAGTTGGTTGACCCGGTCAACTCTGTATTCTTTCGTTGCGAGTTCGTTTTTAATTTCTTCTACAGGGGTTTGTATGGGGAGTCCTTTGATTACTATTTTAGTCGGCTTCTCTGCTCTACTGGCTATTACGTAGCATTCTATCTTTTCGTCATCGAAATATTTTGTTTATTTGCGGTTCTTCTTCGGTTGAGTCACAATAAAGGTGGAAAAATTCTCCTGTGGGTTTAGCTCTGCATTTTATATTGTGGACTTCGTTTAGTCGTTGGAGGATTACTTTAAAGTTATTGGTTTTTTTAAGACTATTGGGGGGGGGTGCTGGGGTCAACTGTTTTGCTATTGTCTGCTTCATCCTCAAGAATGCTGAATTTATTTTTTAATTGGATATTAATTGTTTCCTCCTTAAGTGCTTTTTTGGCGTTCTACCCTCATCTGAAATGGCTCTCTTGTACTATGAAGTTTTAGGCGAGTAGAGCGTTGATCAGGATAAGTTTTCGCTCCTCTTTGTCGGTGGTTTTCTTTAGTTCTTTTGCAGCATTGAGTATTCCTGGGGATTCAACAAGAAGGGATTTGATTTCTCTTAGCGTTTCTAACATATCTTTAAATTCTGCTATCTCTATCGGGGTGGAAACTGCCGTCTTAGACTCTGGTTTTCTAGGGAGTTGGTCTTGTCTATGGGTCTGTTGGCTTTCTGTGTTTTTCATTTCGACTCTATTTCCAAGGTTTTTCTTTGTTACTTCTGCAAATGTTGTTCTTGCTGGGGAATAAGTTCGGATGCTTGGGTATTTTCTGCATCCTCTCCATGAGGCCAGGTAACCGGTTTCAAGGCAGTTGATGCAAGTGGGCTCTTGGATTTTTTCTCTGGTACTGCATTGCTGAGTGAGGTGATTTTCGTTACATTTGATGCAGCGCGGAATGCATTTGCAATTCCGCGCGCTATGAAAGAATCCGGCACAGTTGAAACACATCGTTGCCTTGGCTGGTTTCCTGTAGGTTTCTATCTTAATTCTTATGTAGAAGAGGGAGTTTAGATTATAGATACTATTGTAATTGTTGGTCTTTTTGACTTCAGCAAGGTATATGGGGTGAAGGGTCTTAGTGCGAAAATTTTTAAGTTGGGATATTCTGAGGATTTGGAATTTCTTTTCTTCGAGCTCTTTCTTTATTTCGTCTTTGTCCGTATTTCCTGGAAGGCCTTTTATGATAACTTTAATTGGACGTTCAAAGGGGTCTTCGGTTATGGTATACTCTTTTTTCTTGTTATCTAAAATTTCTACTATGCCTTTCCTTTCAGCTTCATTTTTGGGGTTTATTCTGATGAATCCATTGGAGTATTGGTTTTCGGTTTCGGGGAACTTCCTGCAGATCTCTTGCAGTGTCAGGTTATAATCTTCGGACATCTTTAAGTTAATGGGTGGGGCGTTTTTTATAGCGATCTCTTGTTCAACTTCAAGGGCTTGAAATTTATTCTGAGTAATTATTTCCTGGCTATCGGTTGAATTTTTTTTCTTTTGGCAGCATGCCTTTTGTCCACTTGAAGGAATGGTTCATCAGCTTCCATTTCTTCTTCTATGCGGGGGGGGGGTGTTTATCGCATTTCTCTAACGGGCAAGGGCCGACTTCATCCAGCTCTTCCTCTCTTTTCTCAATTTCTGCCTGTATTTCTTTTAATTTTGTGAGGTCATCAAGGTACTGTGTGGTGCTTTCCATATTGTTGGCTTTCATTTGGTCGAGAGTTTCTATGAATGATTGTGCTATTGATTTCTGTTGTTTTATCCTAATCTGGGGGTTTTGAATCAAATTACAAAGGTTTTTGTTTCCTTCATGTGGCCTACAGTTTCTTTTGATGCACGGCTTTGCATTTCGTAACTTCTCCTGATATACGTCTATCCTTCTTTCAAATTCGGCTGCCCAACTTTCCAGGTCATTCTGCTCAGCCGTCGAGTTATACAACTTCATTTTTTCCCTAGTAATTAATAAGGATTCCTGTGAGTTCTTCACAGTAGTATATCGCATCTTTAGGGTGCTACATTGCTTATTGAATTTTTGCATAAATTCGCTAGGGTACCAAGAATTCGTCATATACTTAGGAGTACCACTACTGGTGCTGATGAGCGAAGCTTCAGAGCGTCTGTCTCCTTCCATGGCTGGAGACAGGACTGAGTGCAGTGAGCTGTTGATTGTGGCTTCGTCTTTTTAAAGGTATTTTCGGCTAACATTAACTCAATATGTCAAATGTCAATAGTAAATAACCCTCACGAACTTTACGGCACCCATTTAAAGCAAACTTGATATGAAATTCTGAGTGGCGGTACTAGCGCCGCACTCATGCGTATAATTGTAATAATATCAAGTACCAAATTTCATTTATCTAATTATTTATTTATAAATTATGCCTTCGCATTTGCATGCATGGGAATATACTCCCTAACAGAAAGACACATTTTATCAGATTTAATTCAAAATGCTTAAAGCAAATTACACATATCAGATTCTTCATTTACCTTATTTTATTTCTCCATTAAATCGTTTTTACAGCAACTTTTGGACTGATTAAGTTAAAAATTTGACAAAAATCCAAGCTTTAGATGGCAAAACTTTATGCAAATTCATTTGTCTAAGTTAATGCATTTTTTATCAACAAATTTACAATCATTCGGTAGAATAGCTAAAAAATTGGCAATTATTTGACAAATTTAATTAAAACTTTGACAAATATCTAAGATTTAGATTGATAACTGAATTTAGTATAGAATATTTGCTAATGGATATTTAAGTTAACGCGTTTACATGTGTTCGAAAAAATAGATAAACAAATGGCAACCCTTGGACAAATTTAAATAAATTGTTGGCAAAAATCTAAACTATAGAAGATAAAACTATATGATAAATTCATTTTTCTATTCGTTGAAATTATTGATGCGGTTTTGATTTAACACGTTTTCGTGCATGCGAAAGCATAGATAAACAGAGGGCAATTCTTGGATAGATTTAGTTAAAAATTTGGTACATATCAATGCTTTAAGTGCAAAATTTAATCCTTATAGTTCTTTACATCTTGAAATTATCTTGTTCCTTTGTACTTGGCCAAACAGACAGAATTTCACTCCAATTTAAGTAAAAAATTTCAAATATTGTCTTAAAGAAACCACATGCCAAGGTTCTTCCTTTAACTTTTCTGTGTTAAAACGCTTCTGTGTTATGTTCGCAGACAGATGTATTTTTTAGACGCAATGTATTTTTTAGACGCAGAGAAATCTAATGCATTGAAATTTGTCAGAAATTTGCGAAAGAATGAAATCCTTTACGATTACAATATTTTCGCTTTGTATATGTAAAGTAAAAAGCTCAGCATGCTTACAGTTAATGCCGAGTGTTTAATATTAATCATTTCAACGGCTTTTTAGAGGAAGTTGCGTTAATGAATGATTGACCTTTTCTCAAAGTGACAATTGATTGATCTAAAATTGTAATATTCAGTTTCATAATTCAGTTTCATGGCAGTTTGGACACAGTAGAGGGAGTGTTTAAAATGTTATTATGGTAAAAGCATTTTATTAATCAGTATCAACAAAATAAGAGAATTCTAAAAGTTTACATTATGAAATTTTCTTATCCACCTGTTTATTAACTAATGCTTGTTCCTTTACGTCGTCGTCGTTGTTGTTAATTTAATGTGACAGTCCGCGTATTTTGAATGGAGGAATATTTGGAACTTCATAAACTTATGTTTATTAAATATTTAATTATAATTTTCTTATCTAATTATTTGTTAAGCAAAGAGTTGTAAATTTGATGCCGCAACCTGACCTGCATGTTTTGAACGGGTGATACTTCACAAACATATATCTATTAAATATTTAGTACATATATTTATAATATTATTAGTTACTATATGTACTTTAGATGTAGTTAAGAATTGATACGTTTTTTGAGCAAAGACAAATCGTTTTACAAAAAAAAAAAAAAAAAAAAAAAGTGTCGAAAAGTTAAAGAAAAATGAATGTATCACTCTTGAAGGAGTGTATGTTGATAAATAAAATCGAATTTCTTTTTTAAAAATTACTTAAACCAAAGACTTATAGAATGGTTTGCTTAAAATTAACTTCTCATAATAATAATAATAATTAGTCATTATAAATAGCCAGAGGAGTTTGTTGGTACGCATTTTATGCAAATACCATTTATTATGCTCGGTAAAATTCACATTACATTAGTAGGATTTCTGTTGAGATCAAAGAAATTTTAACCCTAAAGGTGGCGAATATCAAGCGAATCGAATAAATAATTTTTACTCAAATTCTCTTGCATTACCGTTTCATTAATAAAAGACTGTAATCCTTTACCTAATGAAAGAAAATCGGGAAGGGGGAAGGAAATGATGGATTTTTTGGGCGCAAGAACCAAATTTTGGCTAAACTGCGCCAGGCAAATGGTTAAAATCATTTTGATATCAGTTTAAAAGCCAGATAAAAATAAACTGATTTTCTTCCAATGTTTTTTAATTCAACACTTAAAATTGATAAAACCAGAAATTGGAGCAGAAACGATTTAAAAAGGCAATAAAGTGTAAATACAAGTATAAAAACCAATGATTTTCAAGGAATGAAAAATATTTTTGTGGGGTTATTCACTCACTAAGTCTAGAAGCATTAATGATGACGACGAAATAAACAAATGATTGCAATGATGATTAAAAGAGACATTGTAATAAAAAGCTAAAAATTGTAAAATCTGCACAACATGTCGGACATCTTGTCGTTTCATCTGCAAACAACGAATGTCTATGATTAAAACAGGTATGCCCTATGCGAAGACTAAAATTGTGATAGGGGGGGAGATAGCAGTTACTTTGACATACACTTCAAGGTGAGTAATTAACATTTAACACGTTTGCTGCCATAATTCGTGCGATTCTGTCCGCTATTTGATAGTATATCTACTTCTCTGTTATCTCTCATATGCAGTAGAGAAGATATTGTATAATTAAATAGCGGGTGTGAATCACAGGCGATTCACGTGGTGAACAACGTGTTAAAACAAATAAGTATCTACATTGAATGAGAATTTTTGCTGTCACACTCGAATATGGGCGAAACAGAGTCAACATGCCAAATAGAATATCGCATTAGGAACAGCTTTTCTATACAGTTATTTTCATCAAAAAAATTATCGCCAAATTTTAGCGAAATGACCGAATAGGGCGTGAACGGTAGAAATACCGTCACAGTAGCAAAAGAACTACCGAAAAATTGCCAACCTCGAAAAACGCCAAATGACTGCATATCAAAGTTTAGCCTCGTATTTTTCTCATATTAATATTTATAATTAAAATATGTATATTATAATTATAACTATTTTCTTCCCTTAATGAAAAATCTTATATGAAGCAAATAATATATTTTGTGCACACTAATTCGTTTTATACATCACACCGAAGAAATATAATTGAAAATTGAAGGCATAAAAATATGGCAACTAAGAACAAAAAATTAAGAATTTCGGAATTATGAAAAATTGTGCGCAGTTCGCTTTGAGAAACTTTGTCAAGTTCATTTAATCGGAAAACAAATATTTTAAGTTACAATAATTAATTTTGAAACAATGCCCCACTAAAATTTTTTATATTTGAAGGAAAAAGAAACTTTCTCAAAATTACCATTTTAGTACTACTATCAACAACTTGAACTTGAGAGAAGCAAGAGATTGAGATTTATAGCTTCAATAAATCAAGAGATCAAAAAATTATATAATTAAACATGCACACACACAAAAATGAAGTTTCAGTCAGTTAACAGTTCCAAAAGAGTTCCGCTGATGCGATTTGAACCATATTCGAGACTCTGTGATTCTAGAGAAAAGAAGAGATACAATAAGACGGACAGTTCCCACAAATCCCAGCTACTTACATGCATCTAAAAAGTTAATCTCTTTTGTTTAGCACATCTCTCCTTTGCTTTCAATTTTTATTTTAACTTATAATCAAGTTGCACGCGTATATGTTAAATGATTAATATGGAATGTATGCTTTTAAATTTCATTTCATTTTATATGGTTTAAAATGTTAATTTAAGTGAATAAATCTGCGGGTCGATCTTATTTTAGCCCACCTTTGGCGAATAATAAGAATTTTTGGTAAAATCCTATTTTAGCCCACATCTGGCGACTTTTTCAAAATCTCGCCAAATTGAAAGTATTTGAATTAAAAGATTAAGAAAAAAGAATTCTTATCTTTCGCCAAAAAACTCTTATTATTCTCCAAAGGTGGGCTAAAATAAGATCGACCCGAAGTTTTTGGCGAAAGGTAAGAATTTTTTTTCCTTAACCTTTTAATTCAAATATTTTCGATTTGGCGAGATTTGAAAAAGTCGCCAGAGGTGGGCTAAAATAGGACTTTACCTAAATCTGCTACCAATTATCGTGGGCACAAATAAAAGTGTATATATTACAAAATATAAGCGGAAGTCAAAATCCTGTTTCAGAATTAATGCACAAAAAAAGCAATCTTTGAAATTTTATTTTCAACATCGTCAGAAAGCACGCGATTGAATAATTTGATGGATAAGTTTGGCTTTCATAATATTAACATCGAAACATTGTAAATTAATCCTGAAGAATTTTTTTAAAGTAAAGAAAAAAGAAGTATAAAAATGATATAATTAAAAGAGTGATTTTTTGAGTTATAAGATATCACAAAATAGGTTCTGTGCTCTTAATAGTTTTGAAAGATATGGTAACGTATTTCCAAGGTAAGCAATAGCTAATATCCATCTAGTGATGGTTTAACCAATTTTCATCCTCGATTAAACTTTCTGTTTATTTTGATGTAATGAATGAATTGTTTCACATGGGAAACAACATTTGGGGTCGATCTTATTTTAGCCCACCTTTGGCGACTTTTTCAAAATCTCGCCAAATAATCAGCGATAATGATTCCAAAATGGCAACCCTGACAACATCTGAAGAGAATATTTCAAATACTTTCAATTTGGCAAGATTTAAAAAAATTGGCGAGATTTTGAAAAAGTCGCCAGAGGTGGGCTGAAATAGGATTTTACCAACATTTGTATTAAAATAACTTCATGTAATTAGAGAAATATTGAATTAAGTGTAGCTGTAAAAATTCCGAATAAAGTAGTCTGAAATGTTCGTACATCGATATCTGTTGCCATTCCTTAAAAAATAATTAGAGCGATTTCTGTGCCACTTACGTAAGCATTTTATATCTATAATAATAAAGCTCAATGTGTGTGTGTTTGTGTGTGTGTGTGTTGGTGCTCTACAGGTCAGACCGTTGTACCTACAACTAAAAATTTGGTATATGTTCACCTTGGAGGTCGAGAATGTGCCCTTTTTTGAATTTTTAATTAGAATTTGAATTAATTAAAAATTAAGCGAATTTCTAAAATTTTCCGCTATAACTTCAGAAAATATGACCGCACAAAGATTATCTTTACATCAAATTAAAGATTTAAAAAAAAAATAAGCTTTCTAATGGTA
Organism: Argiope trifasciata; assembly: GCA_026543055.1. Lineage (NCBI taxonomy): Eukaryota > Metazoa > Arthropoda > Arachnida > Araneae > Araneidae > Argiope > Argiope trifasciata. The sequence continues at coordinate 6,454 of JAPMOQ010000230.1, read as the reverse complement.
TCAGTGTTTTAACATATAATTTAAGCTTTTATTTTTAAAGAAATATTTAACTATATTTTTCAACAATACATTTCGGATAAAACAAAATTTAATCTGCACGGGCACGTTACGAATGAAAGGGAAAATATTACCTTTTATCTATATATTGCCATCAGATTGACAAAAAATAAAATTAAAAATAAATAATTATTCCAAATTAAACATATAAAAATGTAATTTTCAGCACGTGTCTGCATAAAATGAAATAAATATGTAATATATTTTTTCTAAAAAGAAAATTTAAAGGTTTTTTTTTTACTTTTACAATATTATTAATTAAATAAATCAGCTTTATTTGAGACATATATTTGTTATATTATATATGTATATTATATATTTATTAAATTCAAGGTCCAATAGCTAATTTGTTAGACTTTAATAATAGAAAGGCATTTATAAAAAAAGGTCTAAATGAAGTAAATAACTACATAGTATGAAACATGAATCTATAAATGCTTTAAAAAATGAAGAATGTTTAGCTTTTAATTAAAAAGAGATGAACTTCAATCAACTCAGTCGCAAAAACTGACTGATTTATGAACATTCGAAGTTCACTATTCAATAAAAACGGGTAATTTTAAACCACTTCATCGATTATTCCAAAGATTATATTCGTTCATTCCCCAATGAACATATAGGATTTCTCAAGACTGACTGGCCTAAGAATGCAGATTTTGAATGTTCCAACCATTTCTATTCAAAACTGCGTAGAATATGATTCCTTATAAAGGCCTTATCACACGGTGAAATTTGGTCAGCACTTTTCCGTTTCTACCTTCAAAACCCAGTCAAGCAAGTTTCGTAATCGACAGCTTTTTCTAACCAGCTCGAAAATGTCGTCGGAAATATTGTCCGCAAACGAAATTCAATCAATCATGTGAAACTTTGAAATGACGTCACTTTCGTTGTTTGCTGACGGAAAGTGCCGAAGATATTTTGCCGTGTGATAAGGCCTTAAGATGTATAAAATTTGGATTTAATAATTTTTTAATTATGTTTATAGACGAAAATAAAATATTATTATTGGAATCATTTAAATCTTTTTGCAAGTAAAACTGAATTTTATGATTAATCTAAGTAATTTTTGTCGAATAATTCTTGAAATATTACATTACTTATTGTAATTATTCAATAGTACACATAATTATTCTATTTTTCTTATATTTAAAAAGAATGCTTGATTTTGGTTAAAAAAATGTTTTTATAACAATTTGCAGTTTATTATTTCCTCTTTAATTTAAAGTCGAAATTTTGCAAAAGCTGACAGATAATTAGATAGATATATATAATTCATTACGGGCTTAAGACCTTTATAACTGCATCAGTGAATTATACGACCATCAAAATTTGAACCTTAAAAATATTTTGATGAAGTAGCCATTAAAAGACAAGTTGCATAAAGTATTTAATTGAAATGATGTTATATAAAGTATTTAACTGATAGTTTTAAACAGCAGTAAGATTGGAAGACCAGCTGTTCAACAAAAGCGGCTAGTAAGAATATGTAGAGGTATTTTGATAAAATTTAAGCTTGGTTATTGATTAAATTTTTCGGTGTTTCCTGCGATAACAGATTGAATGATACAGAACAAAAATAACTTTTCCATTATTTAAAAGAAACTTTCAATTTTTGTTGATTTTTGGCTGTATAAATTTTTTCTGTTTTTAATCAATTAAAAAAATGCATATTGCTTTGCTAGAAGAGAAAAATATTCATTTATAATTTGTACATATCTAATATATTCCAAACAACAATGTATACAGATCGGAGAAATCCCCAAAGTTATTGATAAAAATTTTTAAATTTGCAGATATTTTATTTTTGTTTTTCCATCCAAATTAATATGACATCCAACTTAGGTTCTCAACATTAAATCATCATTGTCAAAGCAGATTTCCATTATTCCATTTCCAAAGCAGAAAAGCAGGCGATACATTTTAGATATTTATTATACCTTTTAGATATACTTTATTCGATGAAATATTTAAATTAATTACCTAAATTAAATTACTTTAGGCTAGAAAGTAGACTTTATTGCTAAAAAGCTAGAAATAACCAAGTGTATCCATTTTTTTACGAATATTAGGGGACAAAATAAGAAATATATACGGTAAATTGGTAAAAAATTTCTAAAATAGTTTGAAATGTATATCAGAATTTCAAGAGTAAAGCTTTTGCTGTAGAAGCTATTCAGACCATTTTTGATAAAATATTTAATTGGAAATTTTAGAAACCGTTAATCTTGATAAACAAAATGATTGCCAGTAGCTATTAGTAAAATAATGCATTTTTTTTAAGCTAGAAGTTTCATGATGTAGAATTGGCAACAAATTTGAAGTTATTTTGAGTAGTACAGAAAAAACGTGCGATGTTTTAACTTACAACTAGTGAATCAGAAAAATGAGTAGCAAGGATAAGCTTACTATAAGTTATAAAAAAATTGTGCTGTAACAAAAAAATAATTTATTTCAATCTAATATAGCGATGGTATATTTACAAAACATATATAAAAATTGCAGAAATATCAAAAATAATTAGAAACAAAGAATAGCTTAGTTTTACGAGTAATCATTCTAAAATTTAGAATTGTTATTGCGATAGTACTAAGAGCTCTACAGTTTTATATAATGTGTTAAATCTTTTCTCAAAAATAATTTTTTACTATAAAAATAAAAAATAAACAAAGAATGTTTTAATAAATATGCCACCCGTTGAAGTGGTCTCTATTTTAACTCAATCTGCAGATGGTTTTCATAATAACAAATGGAATCTGCCTTAATGAAGATACGCTTATGAAGCTTTTACGTTGCTGGGCATCGTTGATTAAAGCATCCCAATGTTTAAAGTTCTTTATAGATGAAACATGGCCGCAGATAACCAAGGACTGTCTCGCTCTTGTAATGGCCACATTCATCTTTTTTTCACAAGACAGAAAGTTTTCGCGCTCTGCAAAAAGAGACGGGTTGATACAAGAAATGATGATAATATCTTTTTCTATCCCTTGGTAATTTTCTACAGTATTTATCTCTATCTCCTTTAATGTTGTATTCCCTAAAGATAACGGAATTCTATATAAAGCAGCTAGGTCTTCATGGGCCACAATCACACCAAGAGTAGCTGTTGGTACTGCTTGCAAAAGTTGAGCACAAATATTGGCAATCAAGAATGGTTCATTGTCTTCGATGTTAGCTGGAGGATTTGTCATTTCTTTTTCTAAGATATCATAAACAACGAATGGCTTAAGAGGTGAGTATCGATATCTTTCGTCGACATCTTCTGCTGTGAGTAATTGATCCTTGTAAAAGTATTTTGATGGGAAATGACAAATCTCTGATTGCATTCTATATTGCTCGACCAAAGACAAAGGTGGAGTACAAGAAAACTGTACACTAAACAACTTCAATATTCTTTCCATCATAGATCGCCTGAAGCCCCATTTGATTGCATACTTGGAGGCAACCAGTGGCTGTAATTGCTGAAGGTCGCCTACTAAAACAAGTCTATTGATTTCTGGATGGAGACATTGAAGAACTTCTAGCTCTGTGCATTGTGATATTTCGTCTACGATGCAGCAAGCATGTGATTCTCCTTTGAAAGATTTGAAGAATTTTCTCATTAAAGGATGCATACAAGTGTTTAATGTTGCAAGAATCACTTCCGAATCACTGAGGATTGCAGCTTCATACGCTGCGTGAATAACAGGATCAAGGTTCTTATAGGGATTTTTTTCTTTAAGAGATTGCAGTTGATTCATCAAACATTTTAGAGCTTCGTCATTACTTTTTCTGAATCGATATCTGTTGTTGGTTTTTAATTGCTCTTTAAACAAAACGTCATTTATTTTATCCTCTAAAACTTTTAGCTCTTTTTCTCTTTCTTGGAATTCCTTCTTATTTTGTTCTTTGAACATTTTTAATATCTTCTTTTCAAGAGTGTGCATTTGAAGTTTAGCAGGGATATTTTCAGATTGTCCTAGTCTAATAAATTTGATAAAATTGCGTCTCCAACTACATCTTTCATTCAATTCAACCAATCTCAAACCAATTTCATCGATTGTCATGTCTGATGAAGCGCTCAAAAGGATCTTTATCTTAGATGCGTTATTGAAAAGCAACTTTTCCACAATACCAATGATTGCACCGGTTTTACCGGTTCCAGCAGGTGCATTTATCAAAAACAATTTGCTATGAGGATTCTCCTTTTTTATTTCATCACTTACAGTCTGAATTAGTTGCGGTCGAGGTATTCTGGAAATGGATTTACAAAACGAGAACATTTCTTTTGTAGGTCTAAGAATGTCGTTTTGGATTGGAGAATCTTTAAACCCAATTAATGCATCTGACAATTGCAATTTGTTTTTTATATTTAAAATTCCATATGCGACACTAACTGCTCCAAATTGAAAATCTTTCTTGCTGTTTTTAATAAGCACACTGAAATTCCAAAGTTTCGCATTCTCTTGCCATTCTTTAGGCACTTTCTGCCATTCTGTCATCTTTTCTTTTTCAAGCTCGCTTTCAACTTTATGACGATGTATATAACCAAACATACTGTTTTCTAATCCATTCTCTATATCAGTGATACCCAAAAGAATAATATTTCCTTCACTAGGAAGAAATGAAAAATTCTCATTTACTATAGACTCACACTGGAGTTCTATGAGACTATGATGTAAGTTATTTGATCTAACTGAATAATAAAATAAATTCTTAACTTCTTTTTTCAACCAAAGTGGTTTTGATTCTCTGAAAAGAGATTCCCAGATCTCTAAAGAAATCATAGGATTAAAGGATTTAATGTAAGAATCATAAGAGGAAAATCTTAGTGGCAAAATTGAACCGCCTTTTGACACCATGGGTGGAGGTTTCTTGTTTGCCACTTGCTCTTCCAGCCATTTTGGATTCCAATGAACAATACTTTTTATCAAGTATCGCGAACGAGATTTCGTTTCTACAACGGAACCATTTGCCTCCTCAGTATTTGTGAATTCGGAATTTGACAAAATTGGCTTGGAGTTTGATTTAACAGGACTTAAAATGTAAGTTGAATGGACTCTATTAGTTATTTTTTCCTTAATAGACCTATGCAAATATGGTGTAGAAACAGTATCAAGTGGGTTTAAGTTGCTTGGCTGCAAATTATCATGGTTAACTGGAGAAACTACTGCCACTTTTTTATCATTCGACATTTTATCAGTTTTAGAAAATATTTGTTTCGGCAAAAATTGTGTCTTTCTTGTTCTCTCAATAATTTTCTCTAACTTCGATCGTATTTCAGATATGTCCGAGATTTCGGAAGTCGAAGTTTTATTTTCTGTGACTGCTTCTCGTTCCTTGCAATACATTTGATTTTTGACTTCAAATGAAAAAGTGGAAGTAGATGCTGGAAGAGATACAATTCTGGGATTTGAACTAATGGAAGTTATAGTATTATTCATATTAATCCGATTTTCCTCTTCAGCCCTCGATGCTTCGACAGTCGGAAATGTCGAAATGTTGATACTTTTCATTGAATTTGCAATGAGAGTAGAATTGCAATCTTGTTTTTCTGAGCGTTGAGGGGTGGTTTCTTTTGTTATAGGCCCTTCGTTTTTTGACACTTCATCTGCATTTGTCTGTATTTCAACTAAAAATCGTCTTCTTGGAATTGATAAGGAAATATTCTTATTTGAAAGAGTATTATTTTGTATAATTTCTGCAGCTGAATTTATCAAGGGAGTATTTTCAGGCTTATGTTGCATTGATTGTTCTCGACTCACCATACAAAAGTTTTCTTCTGATGAACCAAATGATTGATTTGAAATCAATTCTACAGAATTCCTTTGAGAAGCAATCGAGGCGATTCCACTTGATTCCGCAGATAGCTCACTTGAAATTGCTTCAATAGTACTTCTTCGATTAATATTTCCTCTAGATGCGGCAAATCTTTCATTTGGAAACAGTTCTGCTGGATTTTTTTGGCTGGCTATTGATGTATTTTCTTTTGATGAAGTAACAGTTTGGTTTGAAGATTGTTCAGCCAAAAATTTTCGATTAACAGTTGAAGGATATTCTTTTGAGGAAGAAATTCCTTGACTCGAAGATGATTTCGAAGAATTCTTTAAAGGATATGAAGTTCCTTCATCATCCTTCACTGATATTCTTTCGTTTTTATCTCTCTCCCGATGTGAATATGAACCCCGTTCTTTAAACCATTCTTCTCTTCCCCTCATTCTTCTGGGTCGGTATTCCATGGGTTTAGGGTCTGTCAATAATGTTCTTCCAGCAGTTGGTTTAGTTTTGTAAAACACATTTGGTTTCACACTTTCCCGAATTTCACCAGTTTCGAATTCGTCATATTCAGGTGTCCAATATTTTGAATAACAGGAATTCCTCGGGACATAAAAAGAAGATTCATCTCTTAAATTACATGAAG
>JAPMOQ010000225.1:0-16541 GCA_026543055.1 Argiope trifasciata | reverse complement strand
GGCTTCGGAACCGGAGGGTTCGAGACTCGATTCCTCCGAAGAACCGTCGTGTGAGGGGGTCTCTTACACGTTAAATCTGTCAGGCCAAACGTCCTCCCGCTGGTGTGGTGTGGAGAGGGGGGTGACAGTTCAGGTGTCGTCCTCGTCATCTGATCTTGGGTCAAAATTATGAGATCCGTCCCAAAATAGCTCTTGTGCTGCTTTAAACGGGACGTTAATTAAACTAAACTAAACTAAACTTAAGAGTTTTAATTCTGCAAGCACTTATGGCAAACATACGAAGAATGATTTTTACAAGTAAAATTATCACATTTTATGCAAGAAACTGTAGTTTTATTATCTTTAGATCTTGGACATATAACACTTCGTCCTTTGTCTTGTTTCAGCATTTTTGTTGGGATCTACTGTGATCCATTAAAAGTGGTGGCATCCATACTTTCACGAAGTGTTTTAGGTAGCATTTTCATATCTTGCCTTATGTTTATGTGTGGCTGAATAAGTGATAATGCCAATTTCTTTAGAAATTTTCTCTTATTTGCATATTCCAAGGGAGGTGTTTTTGTTACCATTAGAGCTACTTGGGCATTTATGGCGGCGACATTCCACGCACAATAGAAAATAACCATTGGCCACTTATTGGTTTTTCGAGCTGTTGAATATGAGGACATTTCATCAACAATGTGACGACATTTCGTCAACAGCAATATAAATGCAAAGAAAGAGCTACAGAACATAAAATTAGGCTGCTTAGAATGAGAAATTTCGAAGCAATAACAGTCGCGTGGGGAGAGTGAGTCACCCCATTCCCAGTTGAATTCCAAGAAATGATTACTTCTATCGCAGAAAGAAAAGTAAAGAAAAAATAACACTTCACCTACCAAGGGGATTGTCAGATAGGAATTTACTGAATGGCTGATTGATTACAAATAAATATTTACCCTGCGACAGGTGTTTGGATAAGAATGGGGTAACTGTGTGCCCCACGCGATCTCTCTCGGGTTAAATATTCGCTTGATTGACTACTGTCATCAGCTCCTCTATTTTACTATTTTATTGACAGAGAATCTAATATCGTAGGGAAAATACAAATTAAATCTCGTTTTTGTAGTCATCTATCAGTATAATAATCGATACTGATTCGGGTTAACATATAACTCAAATAAATGTAATAACAAAACATTCTTATTATTTTTTTATTTTGAAACAATGAATCAAATAGAGTAATTAATTACAAATTATAAGTAAAAAAATTGAGCATTTGTTTAAAACATTAAAACGGAAATGATTGTTGATTTTCCCGATATTCTAATAGACACATTTATTCTAAATATTCAATTGAAATACATATGAAATGACATAATTTAAGAAACCTTCGAAAACATTCTTCAATAAATACTTAAAATAGTATTGCCACTCTTTTTGTAAATGATAGTTTTTATTTATGCCAATCTAAATTATACTGATAAATTTTGTTAAACGAAGGATAATTTTGTTCCAGATTACATATTAAATAAATAGAAGGTTAGGGACTGGTTGAAAGAAGGCTAAGTAATATCCCTTTTTTTTAATAGTGGTTTTTAAAATTTACAATCAGAATTTTGAATCTATATGATTTTAAAGATGAGTTCTGATACACAAACACAGTCAGTGCCTTGCGGAGACGAATAAAGAGATTTTGGTCAAGTGTTTCCATCTTAGTCAAATAATTGAAAGTAGTATTTCTTTTTTCTTGATTTAAGGTAAGCTGACTGATCATTTAAAAATGGATCGATTTATTTTGTCAGTGTATTAAGTTTTAAAATGTCTTCAGAGCTATTTCCATTAATAGCGATTGTTTTATAAATAATCGAAATTGACCTAAACCATAAATGTTAAGATAGTTGTAATAAGCACTTCGGGGAAATAAAAGCTTGTTATAAATTTTTTGTATATATTTATTCGATACTTAAAAGTACGTCTTTAAATATTAATAAATGTTATCAAAGATTAATCCAATTCGCAAAGAGTACAAAACTTTAGAAAGAATTAAACAGAACCCGAAATAAAAGAAAATCTGCTATCCTGACGCATCTGAAAGCGAACCAATAGTCAAGAGTATAAAGATAATAAGACACGAAATAGAGAGAAAGAGAAAATAAACAGAAAAAAAAGTTCAAAATGAAAATGTATGGAAAAAAGGGAGATTCAAAAAGAGAATATAAGCTCAAATACACACAGATGCTTGAGGAAAGAAAAATGGATCTGAAAAGGCCCTCAATAATTCTATTCAAAAAGAATGAATCCAAAGCTTGGATTTCAAGTGAATGCCATACTTTAATTATATGTAGGAAAACAATTTATTTTTTTAATACGTAGGTTTGTGTTTTGATAATGACTTATTTTTATGCAGCTATTAATTTGATTTTTATTTTACTGAAGCTACCTTTTGCTATCAGCCAGTTCTACAAGAAAGATATCTGTGCTTATATCAATTTAAAATCTTACATATAACTATATGTTTATTCCCAACAGAATAGTTAAAAGCAGTACATATTGTTAGTTATTCAGCTATGCCGTTTTAAAAGTATTACACCTATTTTGCTTATCTTCTAATCTCTCAAAATCTAAAGTAATTTAATTTTTATATCTTATCTCTCACATGATTACTATATCATCTACGCTGTCTCTTCCGAACTCAGTGTTGTAAATAAGAAGAAAAAATCATAAAATGAGTGCTGAATCATATGAATTAGTATCTCGGCAGTGTAAATTTTCAACGTAAACTGCGCAATTTTTTCTTATGTAAATTGTGTAAATCGAAAACTTTTTTTTTTGTAAAATTGAAGAAATTATTATGATTATCTATCTGATGAGATAATGAAAACAGTTTTTATTTTATTGGTATTGTTGAAAATTATGAAAAAAAATCCAAGAAAAAAAGTGCATGACAATTCAATGGGTATTTTTAATAGGATAAGTGTCTAAATTCTAAATAATATTCTTCATTTGCTATTACCAACAAGAACTAGGCCAGAGGAACTGTAGAAGACGTGGCCACTCTGGGTTTACTGTTTTTTTTCTTACACTAATTCCATACGTCTGTATGGCCAGATGATGCAGATATTTTTAAAAAAATGATGCAGCAAAAAAAATGTGGCTAGATAATGAATAGGTGATGTGAGAAAGCTGAGAATAGGATCCACCTGTTTTTTAGAATAGGATCCATCTGGATCCATAACAATTTTATTTCTTAAAACACCAAATTAATCGGCTGGAATAACCCACGTGTCATGAAAATTTGTAAATTTAAACTACACACTTAATTGTGACATCTTTTCTTAATCTTGATAAGTGGTCTACGACAGTTATTTCTATGGAATATGTCAGTGAAGAATGAAAGTGAACTTGTGAGTGTTAAAAAAAACGTTTTATATAAAATGGATTGTCGTTTATACTTATCTTGTCTCAACACCTTCATCAAGGTGTCAGTCACGCAGTAGTACTTCCACCGAGGAAGAATTGATGCATAATTTATCTCATTTTTTTGTTAAGATTTATATTTTGGAATACTGGCTTCATTTTTGTGATTAGATTCATGGGTCATTACAATTTTGTAAAAATGAAAAAAAAAAAAATGGTCGCAATAGAAGGATTTTATTGTTTCTAAGAATTATTATTATTAAAGAATGGATGAAATTTTTAATTTGAGAAAGAAAATGTTAAAGAAATAAAAAAAGATTAAAAGAACTGGTTTCTAATTAAAATTTAAAAGATCTGAAATTTGTATTTAAATTTGTAAAGGGAATGAATAATGTAAGTATCCCTGCATATTCCTTGGATTGAAATTCCAAATTTATTTTACCATTAAAGTGGAATGTCAACAAATCAGATTTGAAAATCAAAAACTGAATTCTGTTTCCTAGAAATAGAATTCGAACGTCAGAATATTTCGCCGAAAAGCTAAACGTTTGAATCAAACCCCAGAATCAAATGGGGGAAAAAACCCAAACATTCCATTGAAAATGGAAGAATAATAGATTGTATTATATTTGAGAACAATGTAAACAGGATGTTTCCTTGCCGATATCAAATATTTTAAAATACGTCAAAGATAGCTTTATTGTATTAGCTTTTACACTTCTTTTCTATTACTCTTGCATTAAAAATACTCAAACGGCGATTGGTGATTTCGATTCGCTAAAATAATGACTTGCTTGTTGAAATTCTATTTAACAGATTTAACCGTTATGATAAAAATATTGCATGGTCGTAATTAAACAAACGTTTACATCTGAGTCATGTGTATAAATCTGATGATTTAAATCGGTTTTAATTTTCTTGTTAAGAATGTTAGTTCAAAATCTTTGAAATTGGAAGTATGCAGCTCGGTTTTAATATCTATGGGAATGCGAATTTTACAAATTAATTTCGATTTTAATTATAAAACATCTCATTATTTTATTGATTAGAACGCTTGCTAGAATCTGTCCAAATAGATTGAAATATAGGGAAAAAAATACTGTAATTTTTTGATTAAATTTTTTTATTGCAGAAGGATTTACATTATTCATTTACGTATCATAATGTGAAATCGAATTTCAATGCCTTTAACCTATTGCATGCATTTACAGAGCAAAGAAAAAAAAGATCAAATGATTTGACTTTTGTTTCCTCATCCACAGATCAAGAGGTTTGCACACACAAAACTCCTTTCATTTGAAAATAGTATGTCAATATTCAATTGCAGAAGATTCCAATCAAAAAGATTTTGCTGTAGTTAAAAAAATTAAAAAAATTGATAAACGAATGATTCTAATTAGTAATAGAAGTTTTTATAACAAAATGGAACTCATGTTATGAAGTAATTACATTTAAAATGAATTATTATGAAACAAGATAAAAGCTTTTACGATTTTGCCAAATTCATAAAATTTTGAAGTAAATATTAGCCCTGATTCTAAAAGGTAACTAATGTCTGTTTTGGAAAAAAATAATTTTGACAATTGGTGTAAAGACTTAATGATAGTATCTAATAAGGAAAAATATAAACTGTGGTAATTTTATATCATTAAATATTTTAATTGTTGAATAGTTGATAATACTTTAAATTTTTTTATTAAATAGTTGAAGAATATTTTACATTGATCAAACTAGCAGGAATCGGATATGATTAAATCTTATGTATTTCTGAAATGAAACATCAGGTCCTTTTCTAGCTTGTAGGTATAATGTCAAATGACTTAAATGAATAGTGAATATATTAATTTCGATTTTTTAGATGACTCTTCTTATTTCTTCATTACAGAAGAAAAGAAGAAGAAGATATTTATTCACAGTTTATTTATGGCACTCAAAAAAGGAAGTAAAGTGGGTAAGTTTTAATTACATGATATATGGCTAAAATTTTCTTGCGAAATTTTGATGGAAAATTTCGTTTTGTAATGACGTAAAAGCTTGTATTTTTTGCAGTGGCTTCAAATAACAGGTATATGAAAAAAATCATTTATTTATCAAAGTTATATTTTGAAGACAGGGCAAAATAAGATATGGTTAAACTTATTATTTTCTTTCTTACATATAATAGATTGAGAAATATCTCATTTGCTTTAAATAATCATTTATCATGAATTGAATGCTAATAAAATAATGCTTCATGAAAAAATTGCTTAGGTTAAATAAGCAAACATTTTTCATTATAATAAAAAGTAATGAGAATATGATTACTTAAATTAGATTTCAAGTGTTTTAATTTTGTTCTCGCTGAGGCTTTCTTGTTCTTGTATATGTAATCTAAAATAGAGACAATGAATTGTGCAACAGCTTTTTTTATACTGATTTAATCCAATAGTTTATTGCTACAAAAATAAGCAAACTGTTTTTTGTCATTATTAGGGATTAATAAAGCAAAAAAACTTCATTAATTAAAAATGTCACAATTAATAATTGATTAAATTTCAGATTTCGATACAACCTATGTGGAGAGATCAGTCTCTTGAGAAGAAAAACATCATTGTATACTAATCCTTTATAAGTGATTTACAAAACTCTCTGCTGTAACATAATAATAAACTGTTATGTTGCTATAATTTTATTTATTATTAAGCTGTCGTGAAATTTATGTATTAAAATTAAGTTTCATACGTTATTTTTGAATTTAATAGCAAATATTTCTAATTACTTTCTTATGCACGGAATATACAAATAGAAAGGATTGTGATCATCAAAATATTAGTTTCAAAATTTCGATAAAATGCAACGTTTAAGACCTTCTTGAGACCGGAAGATACATCATATGATTTATGTCTGCTGTGTATAGGATAACATAAAAAAGATTTGAGCTAGGTATTTGAAATTTAGCTGGAGTCTTGAATAAATTTCTTGCAGGTTATAAATATATTCATTTAAAGAAAATCTTGTCTGTTTTGCTGTCCAAATATAAGCTAACAAAATAATCATAAAACGAAAAGTCTTAACGGATAAAATTTTGTACACAGATTTATTGCAGATATCTAACAACTTTGGAACCAAATCGGGTCTAGAAGTTTATTATCTATACTTTCTCAAACATGAATACAAGATTAAATGTTATGGCTTAAATATAAGAAATTCTGATTACTATTTTATGACTGCAATTGTAGTTCTTGAATCTTTGTTCCGATTGATTGAGAAAACGGAATCCATATTACATATTCGATGCTCCGATGTTTTCATATTATCAAGATCTCTGAAATTCCTCAGCAAACATTAAAAATAAGGAATTCAAGCTGAAGAAATGAATATACTACGACAGTAACCAACTAAATTAATGAATTAAGACATCTAAGAAGGAATTTATTCCTGTAGAAATTGCGTTTACTCTGTTATGGACAGTTTAAAATAGATGAAGATTCAGAGCATTTTCAATTCTTCGATGATAAAAATCATTGCGTAATTAACTCAAATAATTCTTTTCTTTATCATTCTATTAGTATGAAATAAGCATATTTACATCAAATATGATGGTAATGTCATATTTTCAGCTGAAGTTAGAAGTCGTTTCTAGATCCTTAGATTTGCCAGATTATGTTGTGTTAAAAGATCAAAATAAAAAGTCACATCTGTGAAAGTTGCTTATTAGTTTACTTTTCTGCAACTTGAAGATAGATTTGCTCAGACACATAGACCAATTTATCCAAAAAAATTAGAAAGGCCACGTAAATATTATATTGTTTTTTTTACTTGCCCCACTTCAAAAACTCTGTATCTGAAACTTTCATTTTCATGGTTACGGAATCATTTTTTATGATCGCTGAGGATTTCATCTCTCCAGGAGCTCTCATTTCCGGATAATTCACTCCAATAAAGCAAACACATTTCAGAAGAAAGACTGTAAAGCAAGAGGAAATTTCAAAAGTGCAATTGAAAGATCAAATAATTGTTTGGAAAATTATAGTTAAATGTAAAGATCGAATTGGATGTTTCTATAATAAATTAGATAAATCCTTGAGGAAGTGTTTGAAAAACTCTTCAACACAAACTTATATATCTGAAGAATTATCCACAATTCTGATAGAAGTCAATCCAAAAGGACCTTAACGTTCAACTTTTATATTATATCTAATTGATTTTTCTTGCGTTTATAGACTTATATTTTTTAACTAAATCTTAAAACATGCAATCGCACTGGTGAAATTATTTTATGTATCAACAGAGTCAAAAATATATCATTGTTAGCATCTTTTAAAATCACGCAAAATATGGTATTTATTTTAATGAATTGAATTATCTATAAGTACATATAATTCTCATTGCCTTCAGATGCTCTATTCATACATATTTTTAGATGTCTTCAAATTGCCTGATGACATGTTCAGATTATTCTTCCTTTAACCTTTTCTTATTGAGTGAACCCTTCAAATATAACAATTTGAGTAATTGGAAGCTACTCAATCGTCGACATAAACTAAAATATTTAAGATTTATTTCTATACATACAAGTATAAAAAGTGGGTGATATTCATAGCTTTTTCCCGTTTCCTTTTGATGTTAACATAACGTCTTCCAGCTGCTCCTATAATGTTAAGCAGAAGATATTAGCCAAAACATTTGCCGAAATATTCAAATTAAATTCATGCTTATGTATTAGTAAAAAATTGAGAAAAAGAGAATTAAATACTACAAAAAATAATTAAAAATACTTTAAAATCATAAAATTATTCATAAATAATCTTTGAATATATAATTGTTGCTTTACTTTTTCATGTTCGATGTAATCAAATCCATCGAATTAAAAAAGTGTTTTGACGTTATGATATATCATAATCTACAAATTCATGTCAATACTACTCTTAAAAGGGTTTCATTACCAAATTTTCTTCACTCTCTGTTAAATTTTTTCCGCAAAAATTCTACATTTCATTGTGAAATAATACTCGATAAACAGAAGATTTAAAACGGTGAATACAGTTATATATTTGAATCGATGATAAAGATTATATTAACTACATTTTTTGCTTGTTTTTTATATTGTCAATTAAATACAAATTTTGCTATCAACTTTACGTTAGATAATACCTTGATACATTTTTTACACATCTGAAACTTAATTTAAATTCGATATCAAAATTTCACTTTTATAATATTAAAGTAATAGAATAGTTATTTCATTAAAAAGGTAATATATAGAATATTATAAATATTTTATGGAATAAGGCTGGGCAGAGAGAAAACAATTTCATACTTTTTATATATTATAAACACGGTATCATAAAAATTACTTTTTTTCAAATAAAATTATTTTAACTGAAATGATCCATTACAAAAACAAAAATCCACATACTTTCAGGGATTTTTTTTAGAGGTGTATTATGTTTCTTCTTTGATGCGTGATAATTAGATTTTGAACCACGAATAATGATCACAAACCATTTTATGGACTGCACAGATTTAATCTCAGCCGCAATCAGTAATTTTTATCTTTGTCCACTTTTGAAATAAATACAAAATTTTTAAAAGGGAATGAAAAAAAACCGTCATGAATTTTTTCAGTTTTTTTGAATGAATTGTTAAGAGTATGAGAGCCAGATCGATATTCATTGATACGAAACTCAACCATTATTCTTGGATGGGAGGTATAACAAAGTTCTATCCAAGTTATCCAGGTGTAAAATGTAAATTCATTCATGAATATGAATCGGAAATAAAGCACTAAGTTAGGTATATATATATATATATATATTTAAATGCTTTTAGAAAGGGATTATAGCAAAATCCCTTCTAGGCCATTCAGTAATGTGTTTGATAGAATGTGTAAACTATTCACCAAAGTAACAAGAAATGTTATTATTAGTGTTATTATTATTAGAAGTGTTATTAAACACAGTTTGTTGACAATTTACCACAAAATATTTTAATTTTGAGGCCTAGAAGCGTGCACTCGAGTTTTTAGATGTGTCAAATATGCTGGATATATTTCGAAGCTTTTCATATCTGTCAATCTTACTGCAAAATAATTATCAATGACTTTTCGTAGGCATTCGATTTTCCCTTACTTTTAAAATGGTTATTTAAAAATATACTTAGCGCAAATTTTCTTTTGAAATACTTTTAGCCATTAAATAGGAAAGACGATCTATTTGCATAAAATTTTATTCGAACGTTTCAACATGAAACAATCAATAAGATATGTTTAATTACCTTCAATATGAAACGAAAGATGTTTTGAAGAAAACAGTTCAAGCTATTTGATGATATCCATAAATTTTGTTTAGTTTTATGATATTAGATGGAATTTGGATTAAAATCAATTATTAGCTTATATGATATTAGATGGAATTTGGATTAAAATCAATTATTAGCTTGAAGTAAAAGGAAGAGAATAGGAATTTCAAGTGAGGAATTTGACCTCAGATTTTGTTTTGTTTCATCAAATGGAAAATATGACTATATTCTTCTGGCACCATCTTGATATATTCAGTGATGTCTCTTCAAATAAGAGCAAAATATTACTACTTGCGATAATGAACCTTTTTATGGTAGGGAGTTATTTAATCTGTTAATTGGATATGATAAAATATTTCAGTGTAAAACGAACAGAATATTGCTTAATTACCTAGTTAACAGGTTAAGTATAGAAATATTTGAAAAAATATCTCGCATATCAAAAATAAGATGCTTTTTCCCGATAACAGTGCAACTAATTAAGCAGACATGCTTGAAATCGTTAGGAAAAAGCCTTCCTTGTGCCTTTTCTACTCCCTTTATTCTTCTTCAGATTATTATTTGATTGTAAATATGAAGAAACAAGTTTTAAGAAAAATATGTGAGCAAATGATAAGATGGTTACTGAAAATTTGATGGACTGAAGGTTATGTGATGTACTAAATGAGTGGATTTAAATGAAAATATGAACACAATTGAACCAAATATCTAATACTATAATACGAGGAATGGTTGATAAGTCGAAAATCGCCCCAGAATTAATAAACTCCGGTAAACTTGGGGGTCTGGGGTTTTTGGCCACGAGGAATCGATTGGCGCCGGTTTTGAAGCGCTACGGTCGAGCAGTTCGGAGTAACAGATAGGATATTTTCTAACTTTATTAGTTCGCCATAATGGCTACTTAAATTTTCAAGCGGTAACGTGCTGCCATCTATAGCCAATATGGCGAACTAATAAAGTTTTATGTTTATGCTGTTATAGGTTTATAATATGTTTCATATGTATGTATATATGTTTGGTTTTTCTAAATAAATTTGTCAAAAATATTGAACTTCAACACACTTCAATCTTTACCTTTACTTTACCTTTGTATAGAATAGTTCCCTTTCCAAACTCTAACTTTGTTTAGAATAGTTTACAATGGTGCACTTTAACCGGCTATCTTTTCACCAATGGTTTCACAAATTTTCTTATGGCATGTATTGTTTTGATAAATCACAATTGAAAATTTAAATCTTCGAGTTAGTTTCGATACCTGTTTTCTCCGAGCGGAGGTCGGTCACTCGCTGGTTCTTCTAAAAATAGTTTCCATTAAAAATTAATTTTTTTCCATTTCTCGAAACTGGAAACTTTATTATTTTTTCTTTCTTCCATTAAATTTTAACTGACCGAAATTAATGAAGGAAGCAAAATACAATAAACATTTCTTTATTTATAACAATATTTGCTCTGTCACATTAGAATTTTCATTCATTATGATTGATTTACATTTAACTTATTTTTCAAATTGAAAATTTAATTTGAAATGTTGAAGATGTTTAATGGAGTGCATCAGATTTTTTGGTAAAATAAAATATTTGTAGATTAAACTGTCATTTTTAAGAAGACGATTTAATTCAGAAAATATATATTTTGTATTGAATTTAATGATATCTTCCTATGTTCACAAATGAATTTTATTGCTCTTTATAAAACTTGTTTGGAGAAAATTATTTTTTTCTAGTACACAAGAACAATATATCTTATGAAATCTCATATGCAATATAATATGAATGAAATTAAAATGTTATGAATCACCATTTGTTTTTCGGTTTTGAAAATAATGATTTACTAAAAATGAAAAAATAAGAAAATAGGGAAAAAAAGTACTCGAAGTATTCATTCCAAACGTTTTATTTTCTTCTTTCCTTTGAGATTTAAAAAAATATCTCAAAAGTCAGAAAATATTATTTCCTATAGAATTAATGCTATGAAATGCAGGCAGATATCCTCAAGTTTTTATAAGTCTGAAATTTATAAGTAGTTAATAGCTGTTGATAACATAAGTGAAATTTTAAATTTATTTATTATTTTATATATTATTATATGAAAAGTTGGGAGTAATATATGATTAATAAATAATTTAACCAACTGATATGACCAAGGAATGAAGTGTTCATAATGATTTAAGACAGCACAAAGAAAGAAAACTCATATTATTACAGAAATGTTAAATAATTTAGATATCCATTTTTACAAATCACAGATAAAAGTAAATATTGACTATGATGCCTTTCTTCTTGATCACATAATACAAAATGACGCTAATCCGACAGCTAGATGGACAAACCAGCGTCTTAAAGAACTTCTTTCGTCAGATCTTTTAACAAAGTGAAGGCCATCATCCAGCTTAAGAATACCAATTTTGTTCATCGAGTTAAATTATTAGAAATATTTTCTGCTCTGTATTTTTTTTTTTTGGTTCCTTTAAAGTAACAAGAAAAATGCGCTGTAATAGGGAGCTTAAATATAAATTGTTCTGATTCTTTAAAGGATTTTCCAATAATTAAATAACTAAACCGAAATTATTTGCTTAATAAATAAGATTCATTTCTTTTCGACTGTGGAATAAAACCGTCATTTCATTCATTAAAGTGAGTGAAACATACATTCGAAATTTTTTTTAATCAAAAAGTAGCAATATTTTTTGTAAGAAAAAAAATTCTAGACAATAGAAATATTTTTATAGCACTTAGAAAAGTTCCTAGTAAAAAATATCTTCGACTTTTTTATACGAACATTGGCAGATACAGGAAAGAAATTTCTTCATTGGTCGTAACAGTTGGTAATCTGATGTAGCAATATCTGGTGCAATTTGGGAGAGGGGATTTTATAATGGGTATTCTCGTCACTGTTCTTGCAAAATTTGCTGGGATGTGGAAAAAACTCTTGTACTGCTTGAATAGAAGCATGTCATTCTCACCATTCTGTTGCTTATGCAATGATTCAAAATAGGCCGTAGCATTTTGTTTCCTGTTAGATACTAAACATAACCTTATTGTCCTATCAATATGGCTTCTTTTTTTGCTCTGTTTCAGAACTATTAGAATTATGCATGAAAATTTCCTTGGGTTGTTAAAACTAAAAAAAAAAAAAAATGTTTAATGGTTTCTGTTGGTTCGACTTTCTAACTTGCATTACATCATTCTCTCTAGTAAATATTATATTTGACGTAAATTCTGCATATTGGAAGTAGACATTCCAAAATGCATGTAGGGATAAACAATTATATTTGAATTTGGGATGAAATTTTTATCTAGTAATACTTATATAATTCTTCATTAAAACGTTTTATTAATTTTTCATTATTCTTGTTAATGATTTCAGATTATCATTTATAAAACATTTAAAGTATTTGATAAAGTAAGTTCGTCACTAATTTTTGACAACAAATGGAAAGTTTTATTTTAATTAAATTTTTGCACAATAATCAAGCAAAACCTTTTCTTCAGATTCCTTTTCTATTGACGCAAAATTTGGAATCTTAATAAAATAAAACAAGTTATCTTTTATGATTGTATGAATGAGTATTATATAAACATTATTAATTGGTTGAAATCAAATTCATCGAATACAGAGTTTAGGAAATTTACCAACATTCAAAAGTATCTTAAAAATATAAATTTAAAAAGTAAATCAAATTATTTATCTCTAATTAGTCAAATTTGAGTTCATAAAATATTCGATGTGCAATTCTCAAAAATGTATTTATAAAACTAACGAGATAAAATTAAATAGTTTTATATGAAAGCATTAATTTCTTGGAATCGTTGCTGTTGAAGATTTCGCTATTAATTAAGATTACAGCAACAATGTTACGCTATCTTAAATATATTTTCTGGTAAAGCTTGAAACAATACTTTTGAATTATCAAAAAATATACCTTTCGTCAATATTGTTGAAAAAGATTTATAGGTTTGATATCTGACTCATTGAAGGTACGCCATGCTCGTAAATCTGCAAGTTATTTGATCCAACAGAATCAACTAGACCTGTTTTTTACATGTTAAAATAACATGAATTCATATCAAATAGATTTAATTGTTATTCAATGTGGGTAACATCCGCGGTGATCTAGCCACTTGTTAATATGGTTATAGAAGGGAATGAAAATGAAAGAATTTATGCGATCGCATCATTTTGTTAATTAAACAAATTATAATTTATGATATTTTTGTTGGATATATTTAATAAAGGCAAAACAAAAATATAAGATAAATTGCGTGAGAAAAAGATCTGCTGTATATAAAAGAAAACAAATTATTTAGTTGTAATTCAGGTTCAAGTCTTTACAAATAATCCTTTGAAAAACTTTTTTTGTGTATTTTCCTAGGGATTAATAAATAAATACAATATAAAAAAAGTTTGATTATTTTATTAGTGTATGACCTTCGAAAGGACAGTAATTTATGAGAAAAACATGAAAAAATACAGCATGGATTACTATCACTATGCTATTATTATAAATTGTATTTGTGTGCTGTAATATAATTATATTAAACTGTTTTTCAAAGAATAAACTATGTAAAATTATCCATTGTTGAACAGTATATAATAGTAGCAAATATAAATTTTAAAAAAACATTACAATGAATACAAAAAAAATTTGAAAGGAGATCTAAATGTTAAATATTTATTTATTAATTAATAATATATTATTTTTGTGAATCAAAAGGAAATTTATTTTATTTTTAGGTTTTTATTATTCTTTTTCAAGTTGTAAGGCTTTTATATTTTTAATTTAAAATAAAAGCATATTAAAAGTTTTTTTTAAAATTTACTTTGAAGTTTAACATAATATCATAATATTACAATATTAAATAATGTCATAAATAACATTAGATAAAATAAAGATTGTATTTAAAAATATTAATATATTAACAAAAAGTTTCTTTTAAAAATGAATTACTTTTTAAAAATCAGTGACCGATTAGTTATAAAATAAACTCATAATTCTAAGACCAAGATAAAGTAAAATATAAGACATATTCTCCAATAACATTTTTTTCTTATTATATTTAAAAAATCCAATTCTTATAAATATGTCGAACATATTTAGATAAAGAGAGAAAATATTTTACAGAAATTCTGCTTTTATAGCGGGTATCAAAAAGTTGTAATTATCGGCATCGTAGTACTTCAGATATTTAGTTTACCCTATTAAGCTTATCTGTATCTTAATTTATATCTTTTTAACAAATAATTTTTTACTTCTTTCGTAAATGTTTATGGTGCTTATATTAATTAAAAATGTTTATTTTTTCGATCACCAAATCTAAATAAAATATTTCCTTATTTATGATCAAGAAACTTGAAACTATTTATTTTTGTAATGTGATATGCGAAATGAGATCATGTTAATTAAAAACTAATTACAGTTTGATCCAACTAGAAAATAAAGTCTTGTTATTCAAAGTTTTGAAGAAATGCTTATTTAGATATTCGCCAATAATTTCTTTTAAGGAATGTAATATATGCGAAAAGGAAAATTTACAAGATATTGAATCCGTCTTTATATTCTATTTACGTAAAAAACAACTTATAAAACATAAAATATATTAAACAATTAAATCTAAGTTTTTAAAATTTCTTTTTAGGTGGTTCTTCTATACTTAAATATATATTTTTAATATATGTAAGGTGGTATTAAAATCGTTGTAAAACTACAACAATATATTATATTACCGATATTATATAAAGCATTGTTGCATTGTTAGGTAATATATAACTGAAAAATGCCAGTATTGTGACATTCTTTATGATAATGATAATACGTTGATATATTTCATATATATATATAAGATATATATAAGTTGATTCAAATTATACAATTTTTCATGTGACATAGTAATAAAGATTAAAAAATTCATTCTAAATGCTCTGCATGAAAAATCATTATACATCAAATTACTGAAGTTCGAAACGTAGTTACTTCGTGGATAATATACGATTATTAATAAAGTTTTATTTTTTGAAAAATTTATGTTAAGTTTCATTTAAAAACGTAGTGAAATGTATAGGTTTTTTTGCTGAATATCTTCAGTGCATATAATGGTCCTAAATACATTTTTATACCAATTTAAGATTTAATAATGCTAATTTTATACCTACATAATTTCCTTCTTTAATTCCAACAAAATGTAATACAGTTTTGTGATATTTTTGAATTAAAACAATTGCAAGAATATGTTTGTAAGAAGACTGGAAATAATTAGGGAGAATGTTACAGAAGCTCTCGTGACTAAATAAAAATAAATATTAGATATTTCCAATTTATTAATAACTAATGCTTGACATGTTTTAAAGCAATGAATAGATCTCACATAATTTCTATTGTCTAACATTTTTCTTTTAATATGCATATTCGGAAATGGAGGCTGTACTGATAAATTAAACATAAAACTTTATCGCGTAACGAAGTATTGAGGAGTTATGAGATTTTAATCTGTTGATAAATCTTACAATTTTATAAATAAAACATTTTTCAAGTATAAAAGCAATAACTGCAACATTCATAAGTTATTGAATTATTTTCTCTGACTCTAAGAAGTATTTTTAATTCTGTAACAATGGTATGCCTGGATGTGAAATGAAAATATTTCTTTTCAGGCACTTTATCATTTTTGAAAAGGTATAGGAATATCCTTTAAATTACATATGAAATATGAATTTATCCACTGATCCTTTTTAATTATTTTTGTATGTGAGGCCATAGCATTTACAAGAAGACAGATGATACATACCGAAGAATTTCAAAGGAATAAGTCAAAATATCGTTTTGTCAAATCAATTTCATTCAGAATAAATACTGCAAAATATGAAGG
>JAPMOQ010000215.1:0-27626 GCA_026543055.1 Argiope trifasciata | reverse complement strand
TTATTTATTTATATCTCTCCCGCTGACTTGATAAATTGCGTATATCATTATAAATGAATGATCGGTAAAGTTTGGCAAAAGAAAATTTAAAGTGGTGATTAAATTTATCGAGAAAATGGTTGATAGTGTAAGTAATATGGAAGCATTTCCTGCTCAGTAAGTCATGCATTAAAATAGAGACTCAGATGAACTTTCTTGGATTCAACAAGTGTCAAGGAATATAAATGATTTTGAATTAAATTTTTCTTAATAAATTATTGGTTTGGATTCTGCAATATATAAAGTGTCTAATAATGCAATTTAAGTTAACAAAGATTCAATTTATTTACTATTTCAATACCAATTATTTAATTGTTCATATATAAGTACAAATAATACAAGAAAAATAATTGAGAATGGTTCATTTTATTATTATAGTTCAATATCAGTTATTTAATTGTTCATAATAAGTATAAATAATACAATAAAATTAATGTTAAATTAATTTCAAAGCTTATGTTTTTTTATTGAATTAATTTCATTAAAGTATGTAAATTCATTAAAAAAATTTCTGAAATATGTGCAAAAATATATTCAAATAATTTTATAAACTATAGAAGTTAAATAATGAAAAATTATTAATACAATAATTAAATTAAATGGCATTAATTTTTTTGTTATTTAAATATGGCGATTTTAAAATCGCAAAATTTAAGAAGTATTACAGTTTTTTTTAAAAATCTGCTAGTGTTAAAAATTTAACGATATCTAGAAGTCAATTAGCAAATAAATCTCGAAGCTCTCTTATTCATAAATGATTTTATTTTTATTTTAAATTTGGAATGACACTTTTCATAACAAACGCGGGCATGTAGCATTATAATAAGGCTTCAGCAAAGAATCCTTAAATCTAACTCAAATCATTCTATCAAGACCTACATATTGTGCGAAATTCAGTTATAATTAAAAATGATCTAGATCTCATCACATTGTTACGGTCAACACTTACAGGACCACCACAGGAGATTCATAAATCATCTGTAACAAAAAGGTTTTTTTTTTTTTTTTTTTGCTTTTTTCAAATGTAAACCTTTTATTAATGCGATTCATTTTTCAACCCATAACAATAGCCTTAGCATTCATTTTGCAAATTGATAAAATTGTTGTCCGCACTTGATTTTGATTTTCACTTAGAAACCGAATGGTTAGAGATTTCAACATTGCCACTTCAAAACTAATTTCTTGAACAATCGATTGTCAATGCAAAATTTTCTAGTGTAAATATAGCATCTTTATACCTTTGGTTTTGAAATGCGATACAATGATTATTTTAAACATAACTATCTACATTATAATGTGTTCAGCTAAATGAACTAACCTCTTTTCATATGTTTATCTGTGCTTCTCAACTAAATAATGTAATTATACTTTTTCGTGCTGAGATTTAAAAATGAGCTAAGATTTATGTCGCTTGAAAAAATTACAATATTTCACGACAAAGATTGCATACTTTATTTTAATACCTACTAGCATTTATTCTACTTTTATGGCTTCTTAAAAACTTCTTTTGTTTTATTTTTTGAAACTTTTTTTAGTCAAACTGGTCTATTCTCTTTTCATTAAATTAGATTAATACCCAAGATACTTGATACTTATCAAACAGAAAGTCATAAAGTTTAGGAACCTTTTCCAAACGGTCTAAAAGTAATTAAGAATAAGAAAAGTGTTTTTCTCCGATACCATAAATATGGAGTTTTAAAAAAATCCTCCAATTCAATTATATTTAAAGCATCATAAATTATTATATTAAAGGGAATGTAAAATACTGAACTTTTACACTGAAGCTAATAAACGTCTATGTTATGCTAAGAACGTTAAAATCTGATCACCTGCTAACTTCTAGCAGATTTATATTAATCAGAGTTAGCAGATTTATATTATCAAATAATTAAGTATTAAGTCAGTAATTAGCAGATTTATTTAAATAATTAATTATTAGCCATTGATTAAAAGATTTATATAATTAATTAATTAGTCAGTAATTAGCAGATTTATATTATTTATATGAAGATAAAATCCATTACTAGCTTTAAATAGTTAATTCAATTAAAAAATTTTTTAACTGCTTATAAATAAAAAAGAATCTGGCCAACTGGCCAAGGGGTAGCGTGTCTTTCCCGTGATTTGGGGGTCTCGGATTTGAATCCTGTTTCGGGTATAGTTTTTTTTTTCGTCCGATATTCTATCTGTGAGGTGTGTAAATGTGGAAAAAAGGGGTTGCGCAAGTAAGTGTGTCAGTGCCACATTCATATGAACAAGATGTCAGACTTTCTGCCCTCGAATGCTTAGGGATCTTTACACTCAGAAGCTACGGCATTCCTCTTTCCGCGGTGACGCGGACATGACAACATTAAATAAAAGTGAGATCCATGTATCAAAAAAAGAAACAAAAACATTCAATCACAAGTTGAATAAGTTAAGAAAATAAAGACATTATAAAAAAATTAAATGTTATCTTTAAATTAAAGAAATTCCGTTAAATATAAAAATCAATTTATTGTTTTCAGATTAGACACATATTGTAAATATAAGAAATTGACATCTTTAAAAATTGTAAAGTTTTTTTATTTAAATTTTAAATATTTAATTTATTTTTATTGGATATTATACATAATTAGATAGATTTATTCCTTTTACCTTTCTATTTTATAGAAGTTATTTCAGTCAGAATGCATTTGTCATCAAAATTAGCCAACAAAAAGTGCTTATTGAACTAACTCATAACCTAGCCATCTAATAAATGCAGATATATTCCACCAAATTTGTTAAAGAAGACCGATAAGAAATTTTAAAAAATACATTGTAAAGATTTTTATTTAGTTTTAAATGTTTAATTTGTTTTTACTGCAGAATAAACACGATGCTATTACTCTTATGACCTAGATTTATTCCTTTTACCTTTCCATTTTATAGAAGCTATTTCAGTCAGAACATGATGCATTTGTCAACTGAATCAGCAGCCCCAAAGTGCTTATTAAACTAACTCATAACCTAGTCATCTAATAAATGAAGATATATTCCACCAAGCCTGTTAAAGAAGTTGTCAAGACATGATTACATCCATTCATATCATCGCCCATCCGCAATACCAATTCTTCAGGAGTAAAAAGAAGGTTTGTTATTCTTGTGCGCATTTGCATTAATGGAGCGACGGGTATTGACTTTTGTTTTCTTAGGAATATTAATGCCGTTTTTTTATACACGTCTTCAGACGACAGATAAATAATCTGTTAACATGATCATGTGCTTTTAGATTAGATCTCTGCCTTTCTAATCCTATACATCACTTTGGTAATAAAGAAATTCCGGTTTTATCCAGCATTATGAGGGGAGATTAGGTTCTGCACTAAATAAGTAAAACATAACAGACGTTTCCATTCAAATTTGTCAGGAAACTTCGGAGCTCCGAATATGTCCTTCATTGCAAGGAGATGAAAGACTCGCCAAGAAGGATGTGCCGCGACATAAACATAAATAATGAAATTTCATAATATCTTATCAGGTTGGAAATCAACTAACGTGTTAATGCAGTAATGCGATTGTAAGATGTCCGATTTTTATATCGGAAACTGCATCTGGAACTTATCAGTCTTATGTAACTTTTTAAAAATGAAATGAGGCAAGAAATTTTTTTTAATTCCTCATTCATTTCTTAAGCAAATTTTTTATTGGAGAACAAAAATGGCTCAAAAAAATATACATATTATAATATGTATTTAAAAAAATACATATTATAATATGCATTTTTTTAAAAAATACATATTATAATGTATGCATTTAAAAATTTTTGAACTGTTTTTGTTCTCAAATAAATTGAAAAATGAGAAATGAAAAAAAAAAAATAATGTCTCCTTAAAAATAAACCTAATTCTTCCATTCTTTTTTTTTTTAAATTTTCCCGAGTAAATAAAGTTATTTAGGATCTTTTCTTTTCCGTTATTAATAATTACTTTTATTTCAAATATAAACGTAAAAGAAAGAATTGGCAACTTTTTTTATATTTAAACCAGGCTATTCAAAATAATTCAAAATTTTGACTCATATAAATTCGATACTGAGGTAAAAAATGTTAGAATTCACGAAAGTACACTGTAAAATATTTATTGTAATATAAAAAAAAAAACTTCCAAATGCATTTAACAGAATAATTATTGCAAAGAATTTTTAGAAATAGAAATTTTATAGAAGACAGAAAAAAAGGTTTAGCAACACATTTTAGACCATAGTATTCTGAATAAAATAATGATTAATATATTTCGATAACACAAAAGCAAATTAAATTACAATTTTAAAAGCAGAATCACATAAATATGTTTAGAATTAAAATTTATAAATTGTTATTTATAAATTATTATAATTTTCAAAGACTTCTTTCATTTTTGTATCGCCATTTTTAGCTCATTCGTTTGCGTGCACGTGCGTGTTTTACATCTTTAGACATAATGTTTTCAAAATCAGCGCTGTAGCCACTTTAATTTTAATTGTAATTTAATCTCAAAACTGCCAGAATCTTAGAAAAATTAATATAAAATTTGTCCCGTAGCTACTAAAAGAAAAACGTTGGATTATATAAATTAAGAAAAGACAACTGTACACGAACTGTAGGCAAATAATCCAAAAGAATATAAAAATAAGTAAATGATTGTAGATTGTTATCTTACCTGATTTCTCTTGAATTCCCGAACAGACATTTCGAATAACTGGGCATTCTGAACTCCAATGCCGCAGAAGGTTAGGTACTTACGGAACACCTATTTTTTTAAAAAAGAGAAAAAGTAAAGTTATAATTAGGCTTGCCAAATAAGCTTTTGATTTCTGTTATTATGCACTCAGAATATGTTTAAAGCAAAATGGAAAATAATTATTGCTTACCATCACATGAAAGAATATTTTTTGTGACAACCTGAGGTCGAAAACGATTATTAGAAAGACATTTTCTTTTTATTGTAATTCTCATTCGTTGAATGAGTTATTATAATATACTAAATGTAGATATTAAAAACTCATTTTCAAAAACAAATAAAAAGCAGTGATATCGTCAACAATATTTAGCACGATGTAATAATTCTTTCATTACTAATGAGTAGAGATAATGGTAGAAAACAAAGCAATAAGGCAAGTCCTTAAAAATAATGTTTTTTTTAAACTCTGCTAATATAATAGTGGATTGAATACATAACAATATTTGTTATTGTATGCGTTTATAATTAAAAATTAATTCTTGCATTAATAAAAAACTAATTATTCTACTAAACAAATTATAAAATCAAAATAAATTTATTTGCCTAAATATATAAAGTATAAATGAGAATAACTGGCCAAATAGCAAATGCGTTGATAAAAGTTCAAATTTAAAGATGAAGTTAACGCTCACTATAATATCATATTTTCATATGCGTTATAATATAATAAAAGATTTTAAAGCAAAAACAAATTCTTGAAAAATCTTTTAAAAGCAATATTTATATTGTCGGTATGCAAATAAAAGTGTTCCAAATTAAAATGAAAATAATAGTAATACATTCTTGTCATTTCTCATCACTATAATATAAAAAAATCATGTATATCATTATATCATCACATATATTGATATGCTAGAATATTGCATATAATATACGATATTGCACATAAATTAGTACGCACCATTTATATGTTAAGAAATGTTTTATGATTCAGTAATTTTTTCTGTTATGAGATTTTAAAAAAATGCATTAATTCTTTTATCCTTTTCATTGGATTTGGTTACTTTTAGCAATATACCGATAGTTTATCATGGTTGAATTTGCAAATTTTATATTCTGTTTATTAATTTAAGAAAATCCTCAATTTGCACTTATCTTCAACAAGTACAATTTTAAATCATTCTTGATTAATATATTATAATTATAATGTAATAATAATATATTACATTATATATTTTGATTATAATTATAATGTAATAATAAAGTTTTATAAAATAATTATAAAATAATAAATTTTAATAAATAATAAAGTATATATATAAATAATAAAATTTAATAATTTTAATAATTTTAAAATTTATAATAAATAATAAAGTTTAAATATTTTAAATGCAATGAAGAACTAATTTCTCACAAATAGAAATTTTATTTTAAGCTCAGTTTAAAAATTAATTTGTCTTGAGAAATTACAGTTAATTTCCATTTTTTCATAGAATTCTTCGACGTTTCCTTTGTTGAACATTCAAATACTTTTACATAGGGTAAATAAATTCGTGATGTCAATTGAAGTAAGTTGAAATGTGAAAAACACGGATAACTTATTGGAAGGAAATTATATTATGTACACCTGAATTTCAAAATAAAACGGAATTCAAAACAATGAATGTATTGCGTTACGTGTGTTTATCTTCAGTTTTTATTTCCTTTAGTCTAGCTAGTTTTTATTTATCTCTATTCCCTTTGCTTGAAACTTCCGGAGAGTACGACTACCGTTTGAGCGTTTTCTCGAAAACAGCTACTTTTATGCGTAAAAAAAATAATGTTCTATACTGTAAATAATAAACAAGTAAAGCTGCTTAGCTTACTTACATAACAGTGTTTTCTTAGCGAAGGGGGAATGATCTCACGCTAAGTCAAAAAAAAACTTTTTAAAAAATGAAAGGAAGAAAGGAAAAGTGAATAATATCTTTTAGAAATTGTTTGTTTGCAAAAAAATTTTCTTTCAATTCTCTCTCTTTTTTTTTTTTCATGACAAAAAAATGAATTTTTTTGTAAAACGTTTTTTTTTTTTTTTATTGTGTTTTTTTTCTTTTCCTGAAAGTAATTTTTGTTTGACCTATCCAATTTAATAATTACTGATGGACTTATCTCAAAAATTTTAATTTTCGGCATTCCATTAATTTTTTTTTCTTATGTGATATGAATATAATTTTGAGGAAAAGCCAACGGATTATTGAATGATGAATTATCTTATTCAGTTTTATTAACATAAAAAAGGGGCATTAGTATTCTAACCCATCATTTCCACAATAAATTTCCTTTTTTTTTTCAAATTTTTTCAAATCTTTTTATTTTTTTAATTTTTCTGCTTTTAAAATCTTCTGAATCTTTTTTTAGTCATAATAAAATATGCAGGTGTATAGTGAAACGCTTGAAAATCAAGCATCATTTCCATACTTGAAATTTTAACTAGAATGGATCTTTCGAGATTTTAAAATGTTTTATCAAATACCTGTAAAAAACGGATTTTAAAATGAATGGAAAAAGAGTCAGAAGATCGGAAAATTATAGTAGAAATAATGGTTTAAAATACCACGTTGCCATTTATGCTTTTTAAAGTGAAATAAGTCATTTGCCAGTAAACAGATTATGACTCTTCAATTAACCATCCCAAGTAAAAAAAAAATATGCCATTCATTCAAAACCTTTTATTAATTAATTATTTAAACTAATAATTTAGGAAATTAAATAATTACATTAAGAAAGCCAAACTTATAAAACAAAAAATATCTGAACTTCGCAGATTAAGATAAAATATCAAATAAAGATAATATTGAGATTATTAAAAACTGTCATGCCGCAAAGGATCATAATTCACAGCTATACTAGAAATTGGACACGTCTTAACTCTTTGAGTCAAATGATTTTAAAGAAAATAAAAATCCCAATTGCACATACCTTTTTTCAATTAAAAAACGGAAAAAACATTCATTTTGATTATTTAATAAAAATATTACTAATGACAAAAAAAAAATATTCCAACGACTTCTTTTTTTACGGAGTGGGTTTTTTTTTTTTTTTACACTTATTTTACATTTCTTTGTCATAAAAAAGGGGAAAACCCTCATTTCAATAATTTAATATAAAATACTATTCGAAGTAAAAAAATAAATAACATTTTAATGAGTCATTTTTTTACATGACTGGTTTTACAGTTATTTACTTTTATTTTGTAATAAAAAAAGGAAAAAAAACCCATTTATTTTGATTATTTAATATAAAATATTCAATTTAAGAAAAAAATAACATTACAATAAGTCTTTTTATACTGAGTGGGAGACTTATATTAAAATAAATCACAGCATCTTATCACAACAGAAAACATAACTTATTTATGTTTTTTGATTTGTTTATATTTCTTTCACTCATTTAGCATTTACCGTTGGTACAAAACATTGCCAACTGAATGAAAACTTCAAATAAAATATTCAAATATGTGACTATTAGTAATTTAGAAATGGGTTGGTTAATTAAGTACTATCATTTATAAAAAGTTTAGCAAAAGGTACGACAGTTTCCAGCCAACCTAGCTCCAAAGAGTTAATAAACTGGTGTATGGATGTAGAAATTAAAAAAAAATCTAGCTATTGAATTAAAAGATTTAAACTGCTGCCAACAAGCAGTTAAGTAACTACTTAAGTGCCAGTAAGAAAACCATTTACATCTAAACTCTTATAATCAGAGTCCCTTAATGAATCTTTGACTTCTGGTTTATCTTCCATTAAATAATTCTCCTTCATGATTTGTCGGTTTGTTAACCCCTCCCTTTTTAGTCATGAGTAATGACATTCCAGCTAATATCACTAATGGTCTCCTAAATTTCCTGGTTATGTAAAAACACCTGTTTAAATGATGTCACAAATTGCAGCATGTAAGCGTATTTGCGATGTTTGACGCATCAATCAATTTATTTTGTGTTCACAGCAGATGGTTAAGTTTCTTTTTGATTAGCAACTTATATTAGTGATGAAGGTTTCACTTCTAATGTTTTATTAATGCATTAGAATTGAAACAATTCTGATTAATACATTAGAATTTATTAATACATTGTGATTTTCAATGAAATCTTACCTCAATTAATAATAAAGATAATATTTGAGTGTGGCGTGTGTGTTGGCATTAGACCCGTTATGCAGATTAGACTGGTAATCGGTAATAGTTTCTTCGAAATTTTTATAGATAATAAATTATACATAATGTTGTCTTTCCATGATAATTTTCGAAAATATTACAGCATAAAAATGACTTTTATCGTACTAAAATTTAAAAAAGTGTCCTTTCATTGACAGGAATTTAATAGCTGTGCGAATTTTTCCAAAAGTTTGGCAATTATTTAGACAGGGTCGATATTACGTCATGTCAGGAATTATGTCTAACAATGGCAGTAAAGCAATTCAACTTTAATTGTCTTACAGAAGTTCTGTGAATTACATATAAGAATTTCTATAAAATAGAACAATCCCATAATAATATATTTTCCAACTATAGATTACTGAAATTCACACCATTTTCAAGGTTTCATCCAAAATTTAATCCCAAGATTTTCTCCCGTGATTATTTAAAGTAAAGGAAAAAAGTTCTCATAAATATAAGCGTAATTCACAGGGCATTTAAAATTTTAATAATACCACTATGGTGTTATGGTATTGTTCTTCTTTAGATAAATTCATGTATGTAATAAACATGACTTCAGTAAGAAAAATTTTATAAACAGAGCTTTAAAGTCTGATTATTCGGCAAAATACTTCGCATGAAGTTATATCTACACGATTTAAATTACATTAAATGAAGTTTCAATTAATGAAGATAACAGAACAATTCCAAATTTGTTTACTGCAGTTAAAATGGAGATAAGACTCCGTTCACAGAAGCGTCCTTCAACTGTCTTGACAATTAGAAAGACTTAATTTCTAGCATCGTTGATGATTTTTTTCATTTGGTGTATTTGTAATTATATACACAGACAGTTGTTTTCGAATAAGTTGCTTTCCACATAAGAAATTTCAATACAGTCTAATGTAATCTAATAAAAAAAAATTAGATGTAAAATATGTAACGAAATTGCTCAAAAGAGGAAAAGAAACATATAACATTTTCACTTCTATTTGTTTATAAATGTTATTCTTCAATCCAAAACATTTGCCTTTGGATAGTATCATTTTTTTAAATGTGGCAACGTTTTTCGCGTTTTAAACGTTAGACTTTACTCAATATTTTGTTACTGATTTTAATACGCTAGTTTCGTTGATTTTATTTTCAGCTTTGAATGTCTTTATGAAGTGTATAATAAATGTCCATCACTTTATAAGAATTTGCAAAAATACGACTTCATTTTATCGAACATTTACTTCTCTCATAAAAGTATTGTGCATAATATGCGGACTAATGATTAGCGATTAGTAAATTAAGGCAAAGGTTAATTTTAATGTATGTTTTAATATTTTATTATATCAAAACCTATAACGCAATACAAATAAATAATAAATAGTTCAAGTATGTTAATCGGAAAATAATACATTTCGACTTTATTAAGGAAAAAAGTATTCTAAAATGCTTTCTCAATATATGAAAATACAGATAAAAAGCAAGCTAATATGCACTGATTTCGTAAAGAATTTTTTCAATATTTATAATAGCAAATTCATTACAATTCAAAAAAGAAAATAATAATACTTTTATAATATAAAATTTTCCTTTGAATAAATAATTTTTATTTATTCAGGTTATGTTATGAAAATTATTTTTAAAAAATTGATATGCAAACTATACTTATTTTTGTAGCATTAAAAATGAAATAAATATTTTTTTCATAAACGGTGATAATGATTCATCTAAATAATTTTTAAGCCTTATTTAAATTTACTATAATATGTGACAGCGCGATCAGATCACATACTCATTCATATTAATGTTACGACTACAATGTATAACGCTAAGTCACTTAAACCTTTTATACACCAACTAATTCCCATTGTATATTTTTGCAATCTTATATGTAAAAAATTTAAACAAAAAAACAAGCGTACTTGATTTTTAAAAATATTCTTTTTTCAAAATTTAAATATTTAATTTGGAAACACTT
This sequence comes from Argiope trifasciata, assembly GCA_026543055.1. Classification (NCBI taxonomy): domain Eukaryota; kingdom Metazoa; phylum Arthropoda; class Arachnida; order Araneae; family Araneidae; genus Argiope; species Argiope trifasciata. The sequence continues at coordinate 16,763 of JAPMOQ010000215.1, read as the reverse complement.
CAGTATTATATTCTAAATAATCGAAGTCCTCGGCAATGCGTAACTCCATCTAAAAGTTCGAGAACTGCATTAAAAATGCTTAAAAATATTTTAATTGAAGTTTTTAATGCATTTTTTCTAAATTGACAAACAACTTTATTAATTTTATTTCACTTACCCTTTCACTTTTATTTCACTTGCAGTTACTATATTCACAAATAAATTTATTAGGATAAAATTTAATACTTTTCCAGTTTCTAAAATTTTAAAAAAGAACTAGTTAATAAGCATGGTGTCTTTAAAACATTCTACAGATTTGTTTTATTAACTAGAGCATTTCGTAAAATGAAAAGAAAGAGGAAATAAAAATTACTTAACTAAAAATATTTTTAATGAAGTTTTTAATGAATTTCTTGAGAATTTCCTAACAACTTCATTAGTTTTAATCACAGTATCTACAGGGAAAATAAATACATTTAGAATTAAATTTAATGATTTTTCAGAATTCCTCAGATTTAAAAAAAGAATTATTTAATAAGTATCGTATTTTTAATGTTGTCTACAAATTTGTTTTATCAACTAGAACATTACGCAAAAAGAAAATAAAAAAAGGAAGAAAGAGGGAATAAAAGCATTTTCGAAATTACTAAAACCCATTTTAAGAAACTGTATGTATAAATATCATTTACGAATTTCACGTGTCTTGAATGTCATCTTAAGAAACCATAAGTATGAAGTCCGAAGAACAATAAAAATAGCGATAAGTACTTTTATAACTGATACTACACTGTTTTCTTAAATAAAGTTTACAAGCTTATCAAAAATTTTATTTATTTTTCAAAGATGTTGAGAAGTACCTCATGTAACAGCTTTAAGATAAAGAGCAAGGAGTCAGAAGAACCGCATACTCTCTATTTACAGGTGTGGTGAAATTTAAATTTAACTCGTTAAAAATACATGATTACGACATTATCTTTCAAATAATTTTCTTTGTCAAGTGAATATATATCAGGAAAAAAATCTGAGTCCTAATAACCAACATTTTGATGTTAAAAAATTAAAATTCGTAAAAATTACTGTGTGTGAAGTTCAGGATGATGTTTTTCAAAAAATGTTTGAAGATGCAAACATTTTTGAATTTTTTTTTTTGTATAAATTATCTTTTTGTATAAACTATCTTTATTTATTTATTTTGCTAAAAAGCGATATAAACCAGAAAAGCTTCTAGTTAAAAAAATAACAAGTTATATATTTAAAATTTTACAAAAAGCTTAAGAAATGTTTTATCTATTTCTTGAAGTAAGAAAAAAGACTTTATTTATTCCAGTATTCCTATACTAAAAACTGAAAAACAGCATGGAATTTAAATATTTTAATGATTATGAAGCATTAAAACTTTAAAATGCTTTTAAATGAATAAATTTTTTATTCTCTTGTTTAGGGACCTAAAAATATAATTTTAAATTTAAATTTTTTATTAAAATTTTGTACTTAAATATATAAATGCATGTAACTTTAAAGATAAAGAACATAAGAACAAAATTCAAATGGTTTCATAAAAAAAACTGGTCAGAAATTTACAATATTGAGTAAAATATAAAAATGTCAATAAAATACAGAATGTCATTATTGCAATGAAATATGTCATTATTTTAAGTACACCGTGGAATATTCATGAAATTCTAATGATGATATATTCTCAAAGATTAGTTATTGTAATTATGCGAGAAGTCATTTAAAGAAGTTTTAATATAACAAACAGCTGTCAACGGTAAATTAATATAAACCATATACAACCTTTTTCTTATACAAAAAAATTTGACACAAAAATGCAATTGAATTATTTATATAAAAATTAAACAAATACAAATGTAGCTGAATTTTTCAAACATGCCGAATTGTAATTATCAGTTATTTAAGGCAAGACTAGAATTCATGAAGGATATATTATCTAAGTCGCATATAAAGCTTATTGGATTAATACCTCAATAACAACATATTCGAGGACCGTAAAAATGTAATAACGGCGAAATTTCTTTATTAAAAATACAGACATTTCATCAAGAAAAGAAGCACAATTAAATGAATTCTAATAATAATGCATTCTATATCGTAATTCTTTTAGAAGTCCTTTTAACAAGTTTTAATATAACTAATAGCTGTCAACGGTAAATTAGTATGAACGATTTATAACCTATTCTTTATGTTAAAAAAGACTAGATACAAAAAAGCAATTCAATTAATTAAATAAATAAAATTAGGCAGTACAAAAGTAGTTGAATTTTTCAAAGATGCCTAAATGCTATTATTAGTGGTTAAAGGAAAGACCAGAATTCATGAAGGATATATTATCTAAGTCACATATATATCTTAAGGATCAATTTAATTTTTTTTTGTTTTCATTGAAAATCATATTATCTCAGTTCGTTAAGAAATATTGTGAGCAGAATAATGCTTTGAGCAAATATCTTAACATAAATCTGATAGCTCAACTGTCTTGGGTTTCTTTTCTGTTAACATCAACTTGAACGGTGATATAAATTTCATTTCCCATAGACATTTCAAATAACAAACATTATATGATAAAAGTTATTTAATAATTCTATATGCAAGCTTTCTTGTTTTTATCAGTTTGGTAGGCATACAGTCAGCAAATCTGCCGCAAGTTGAACATTATCTGTTAAATCTAACCTGTTATCTACGAATCTCTTTTAGAAAAAAATTAGTAAGCAATGGCTTAGTCTTAGATTAAAATGCCATTGTGTTCTTTAGACGTGAATAAGAAATTAATTAGATTACTCGGATTTTAATTTGGTCTTTCATTCTAAGCATCTAATTCAAACCAGTTGACGGCAAAATTGACATCATCCTAAGAATTCCAACAAGTTTTTAAAAAGCTCTATAATTTCAATTTTTTGAACATAACACAGATGTTAAGACTTAATATAAGCAGAAGCACAAGACGATATACGTAAAATCAAATAAGCATCATAAGAAATATGTTTATTACGATCGCTACAAAATGACGGAAACTTTCCGATGGAATCTGACCTTAAAAACGACTAAACTCCCAAAGATCTACATGACCATTAAAGTTAAAATTCAAAATACAATAAGTGCTGCATTTTCCAGATTGGGATTTCTTAAAATACAAAGTATTTAACAAGAAAAAAGTTTTTTAAAAACATTTTACGCAAGTTGTATATTTTTAAACAAACTGTCATTGAAATCAGGATTAACTTTAAAAATCAAAAACCAATTATATCTTCTCATTAATATTATTTGAAAGGCTAAGAAACAGCTTATTTTAAGAGAAAAAACATTCAGGTAGTTCTTTTCTAAAAGTATAGAATGTTTTAGTATTCTAACACCTGGAATACACGATTATTCATGAAGCCTCTACATTATAACAGTTTATTTTTACTTTGAAGAAATATCTTCAATTCATTCAAAGAGCTTGACATAAAAGGCATTTCCAAAATATTGAACAAGGAAATAACTCGGAAGCCATTAAAAAGAAATAAATCACCTTAATGTAAAACACATTAACACGATTTTATAAAAATCAAATCAAATTATCCTACCATAAACTTACAATTTTTCCATTATCGGTGTTAAAATTTTAGTTCTTATCCTTTTTAATGTAGCCTTCATATGAAACCTACATCATCATTAAATACATTTCACAACAGTAAAACTGGCAATTTATCAATTCAAGAGTTCCATATAATTTTTCAAAATGTCATTGATCATAATAAATTTGATACAAATGATTATATCATGCTGTAACACCTCCAACTGTCATTTAAAAACTCATAGCGAAAACGTTCCTCTCTGATGTTTGACTACAAGGTTTCAATTTTCTATTTTTCCCACTTACTATTCTGGAGAAGTCGAAATAATTGCTGAATAATGATTAAAATAATGATTGTTTATGTGCTTTTTATGATAGTTCGAATCCAACGGAACTGTACTGAATAATTTATGATGGTAGATTTTTAATTCAAATGGTGACAGTTCAGTTATTAACATGAACATAAACATGAACCAGCTATGTTATACAAATGTTATACTAATTTGAGGTGGATTTAATAACTTTATTTAAGAATTGTGTTCAAACAATTCTAGTAGCAAGATTGATCAGCTGTCTGTTCAGAAAATTACATACTTAAGACATTCAATAAAAAAATAATAATTTCACCATTATAATGACGAAATATGAAAAACACATTAAAAAAATGTATGGGGCAATTAATGAATATTAATAACTCACACAACGTATAGAAAATTAATTGCTCTTCTGCTTCGCAGATGTGCTCTTTAAATACAGATTTTTTTTTCTCTTTCCACATTAAGTAGCTCTTATTTTTTCAAAATTCCCTAATTCTGTTTATATAACACAACTGAACATATTTTATATGAAGCTTCCAATGCACTTTTTGCAAATTTCCAAACTTTTTTAGTTTTATTCGAAGTATTTATAGGCACAATAAATATATATTAGCAATAAATTCACTGAAAATGAAGAATTTCACAGATTTTACCATTATAATGACAATATATGAAAAACAAATTTAAAAAATATATTAGGCAATTAATGAATATTAATAACTCACACAACGTATAGAAAATTAATTGCTCTTTTGCTTCGCAGACGTGCTATTTAAACGTAATTTTTTTCTCCTCATATTAAGTAGCTATTTAATTTTTTCTAAGCTCACTAATTCTACTAATATAACACAGCCGCATTTATATATTGCATTGTACATAGACTAAAATTCTATTTATTTCTTAATTCTTCCATGTGAACTGTAAATAAGTTATTGATCTTTAAAATCGTCTTATCTAATTTTCAAAATGTTTTAAATACAGAATTCCATATAAATAATAAGGGACTAAAATAATATTCCATTATATATAGTTCGCGCAATCCAAAAGTTTTTTTTTTTTCTGGTTCAAAATTTTAACATGATAATTTTTAATGGATGATATGTCTGTAAATTATGATCTACGCGACAAAGTGTATTTAAAACATTCTACAAAACTGGATTTAGAACTACTAGATTTGAATAAAGGTGCTTATTATGTAATAGGTGATCGACATGAAAAGGTTTTCAATATTTTAATTAGCTTCTTAACTAAAAATTAATCAACATTTTAATATTTTTCTTCAGTACTCTTGGAAACACATATACTGTCGCACAAAAACCTTTTTTTACACCACTTTAACGTTCAAAAAATAAGTTTTCCAATTATACAAATTTTATTTAGGTGATATTTTTTAATTTCAAGTTTTTAAAAAATAATAGAATATGTTTTACAACTATATTTTTCATTTTTTGAATAAAAAAATGCAGTTACTATATTTGTACTCATGCAAGTTGCCATTATATTAAATACATTCATTTTATTATGAGCACATTATCTCTGATTTGTATTTAAGATTTAAGAAAATAAATGAAGCAAACATAAAACTTTATCTTACTGCTATATTTCGGTCCAGATTTTCAAACATATTTTTATGTTTAAAATAAATAAATTTTTATGCCTAAAATTCTCACAATTAATCTTAGCATGAATATAAAAAATATATAATTTCAGTAAATATAACTACCACCAAATATATATGATCAAGGATATGATATATCAACAAGGTTTTTTTATATTTCGGTCTACATCTTCGAGTTTCTTTCCAGGTTTAAAAATTTAATTCTTGTATTTAATCTTGAAATGAATATGAAAAATTATGTAATTTCAGTAAAAATACTTTTCGAGTTTTTTTTTTATGCATTATAAATTTTACAGAACTTCACAAATGAAACAAAAATAGTACAAAAGGATAAGTTGTAAACATTTGATTTTCTCATGATTGCAAAATGAAAGCTAAAACTTTGCATTTGTTATCAGTTCTGAAAAATTATTCAGGACAACACATAGAAAATCAATTGCCAACATTCAGAATAGATTTAATTCTTTGGAAACAATTTCATCACGTAAATAATTTAGATATGCATACTTTTCAGTTATCTATTATAATTTGTGATTTACGCCTCTTTTGTAGCAACGAAAGCTTGTTCTTGAAGTCCGAATCTAAATAAATATATTATTTTTGCCCTTTCAAGAACCTGTTTTAAAATTAAAATAAACGTATTCTACCTAACAAAAAAATTTACTGAATATCTTTAGCTTATTTTTTTCAGAAAATGAAACCTTAAAGTTTATAGGAATGTTAATTGCACACTATACATACAAAAAAAATTGTTCTTCAGAAATTAAAATTAAAATTATTAATATTTATTAACCACTGCACGTTAGTCATTAGTCACGCTGCTCTATATATATTTATCTACACGTGATGAGGCATGAAGACTGCATCCCGTGTAAAACAGCGGTATTCTAGAATAATATTTGCCCTTCAGTTTCTGCAAAAACTATATTGAGAGTTGATTGCATACATCAGAAATGGAGGGGGGGGGGAGTTGATGGAGCAACCGATATCAAGGGATCACAATTTTTGAGGACTTATCTTTAATAATTAAAAAAATATTGCTATTGGTTTAACATTATTGATCGTGAATTAATTAAAATGGCATTAGAATACTTTTTTAAGGAGTAAAGAAGTCCCAATTACCTAATAGCTTGTTAAGAAAAAGAGCAATAATATATTTTTCGATGTATATATGTAAAAATACTGTTATATATTTATTGCATTTATAGACATTTTTGTAATTCATTATTTTTTGAATTTTGGAAAATATTTTATTTTCTTCTAGTCTAATAACTGTAATTTTAAACTATACTTCAATTCTTTGTTTTAGGTCTAATTTCATATCCGATATTGAAATTTTCCCTATCGAGCTGTTGAAGGTTACTACTTCCCTTTACGTCCTCTTTAAACTTGAAATATCCTCTTTTATCCCTTCTCTTTTCGTCCTCTTTTATCTTCGTTGGAGAACTCGGTTTCTTTCCTAACGGCTAGGGCTCGGATTCATTAACAATAACAAGAAAACTCTAACTATAAATTCATCTTTAATCCTATAATCTTCAATTAAACTGATTTATGGCAATTCATCAAAATTGTTTTTCACGTTCTCACAGCATAACATAATTTATGCTTTAATCCGTAAATAATCTGTATTAAAACATCATAAACGGATTAAGTAGATAATTTATTATATTTAAATCTAATAAGCTTTAGTCGAAAAGTTACTTTTCATCGAACAAATTGGAAAATGAATTTTTTTTACTAGTATAGCTTCAAATGAATGTTTTTTTCCCCATGATATTCCAGTTTGTTCCTTACATTGATTACAGTAGACAAGTTATCTAAATGCGCCTTGACATTTTGTTCAGTAATTAATTTATTAAGCTGAGTAATTACAATAAGAAGATCAGTTTTTTGAAAATTAGAAAATTACTAAACAAATACAGTACATTATTATCACAGTTTGATGGAATTAACTTTAGACTTTAACAGTTTTGCCTTATATGTTATTTAAATAGATAACACTTTCCTTATCGAAAATGCCTAATTTCATTGATTAAATTAAAATCAATAAAATATTTGAGATCTTTGTACATTATGCGTAATTTTTGTATCGAATTATAACCATGTTAAATGATTTAATTTCAACTACTTAAGATTGAAGTTAAACACTCATAAGACGCCCAAGTAAGCAGTTGAAGCAATTAATACAAAAGCAATTCAGTTTTTAAAATTAATTCATGAATAAAGTTTTTCATAGAGGAAATATATAATTTAAGATATGAAATATATCTTTCCTTATAAGCATATTGATAATGTTGAATGCTGTAAACTAAGAATCAAATATGCAATTTCCAAAATACATAGAATTTTATTTAAGAAATTGACCTTTATATTAAAGAATGCTAATCAATTTTTACTGATTATTTAAGTTCTTTCCATTAGTGCACTAGTATAAATTGAGAAAATTTAACATTATAAAATCTTATGTGAAAAAAATTCAGTATTTTTCTCTCAAACTTTCATTACAGAAATAAGCTTTATTTGCATTAAATTTTAAAAATACTTTTTTGGCAATTGATGGGAAAATTTATAATCATATCCACTCTGTCATTATTTTTTCAAAAATGACTGAGTACCTCACTTTATCATTCGATATTTCAGCTGTGAACTGCTACTTAGTATGGAAATTTTATTTTAAAAATAAGTTTTGTATGTTTTTGAAATTGACATTTTCGGAAATTACTCCTCTTATCAAGATCTCTAAGTGGTCAGATGAAATAAAGATAACAGACGGATAAGCAAAAAGAATCATGAGGATATAGTTAAAATAAATACCAACTATCAAACAAAAAAAAAACTGAACTATATTTATTTTTTTTAGAATTTTAAATAGATGACACAGAAGAACTTACAAAAAGGTTAGAATGGAAATATGTTGTAGCAATATAAAAAGGTGTTTATGGAAATTTTGTTATAAAAATAAGTAATGGAGCGATTAAGAACTGAATTTTTGTGAAATTTCCTACCCCTTAATTATCAAAATCGCCAAGTGGAAAACAGGAAAAGAAGCAGACACATGGATCGTCAAGAGGGTTGAGAAAAACTATGAACCAAAATAGAACTGTCATACCAAAATTAATGGCAATACATTACCGTGTACAATTTAAGGAACTCTATGTATTTACCAAAAATCTCTGTCTGATAAACAAGATAGATAAAAGTCACAAAAAAGCCGAATTATTTAATAATTTGAAACCTCAATTCTAAAATAAATATATGATAATTGCAGTCAAATTATAACGTGACTGTAACCATTATTATATTAAGTATATTCGAAAAGATGATTACTTAATAGTATCGTTAACTATTCCGAGTGATCTTCAATAAAGTATATAAAATGTATACTAAGAATATAACTTACTTCATCTTTGTTGGCATTCTACAGAAGACTTCAGTACTCTTGCATTCATCATGTTGTAATTTTGACAGATTTAACTAAATAAATTACAACGTACTTGGGGTTTGTCTTTGAATTTTCTTGAAATTAACTCTTTGTTAAACACAGTTTTTAAAATATACAAAATTCAACTGCAAAAATCTATCAAACAAACGCAAGTTTTTAAAGACGGGAAACGCACTTTCGGATTCCATCGTTTCAAAATGATTCAGTAGGCAATGCGAATCTATCTAATTACGTAATAGTGTCATTCCTTAGAACATCAAAAATGAATTAACGCCATCGCCTTCTTCTTTTGCCTTTCATAAAACTTATAACACCCATCAATCACTTAAACACTATTCTTTTATTTAAAGTAAGAAAGAATTTTTTATACATTTAATAGCCCTTTGCTCCATTGAATAAATAAGACCCTTTGCTCTTTTCAAACCTAATAATAACCAAGAATAACCCAGTTTTTTTTCCTCCTTCACTTCATTTCCTTCTTTTATTAGTTCAAATAATAAAAATAATGAAACTATTTCCTTCTTGTATTAGCTCAAATAATAAAAAATAATAACTATTTTCCTTTTTTTCACACTTCCATAAAAGATCCTTACATTAATTTCAAGACCCGTCCCAATTCAATTTGCGACGCATGTCAACTGGGGCTCAACGCTTAATTTGTTCCACAAGCGATCGATTAAACTTAGGAAACAAAAAAAAAGTAACAAGTGAAAACAAAAGGGAAATCAACGTAAATGGTGGTCCGACTACCCGGCGCCCCAAGTACAAAGAATTACGGCATAGTGTCCTAGACCTCGTATCGGGTCAACGATCAGTCTAAGTTCTTATTCGATGCATCATCAACTGTCAGTCCGAAGAATTGCTCAACTGATATATGCTTATAAATGGTAAATTCTTTTGACCAAATTTGCGATTGCGCCTTCTGCTTCGACTTTGACCATGTTTAACTACGATTGCACTCCACGGTCAAGAGTTAAAGTTCATGTTAATCTAGCTGGTTGGTGAGACATTGGAATCTCATATAAAGTCTTACTTTCTGAGAAAAGGAAAACGAGATGAGATAATTTTTTAGTGATATCTAAGGGGATCAAATGAGTTGTTTCATGTTCAGCTTAAATTTTAGATAACTTTAGCCATTTAAAAATTAAAATTGAATATCAGATTATTATTTATAGTCGTTGCACAAATAGTGAAAATTTTTAATATTTCTTTATTTTTATTATTATGACATCAGAAAATAATTTTTTTTTCCGAAAAAAGTGCTTTTTTTACCAATATTTCTGTTAAAGTAAGTTTTATAGTATAAAAAATTATATTTTCTACTATGCACAGAATTGTATATTCTGTAAATTTATACAATGCCTTGTTAAATTATTATTAATGTTTATAAAAGTGTAGGAAAACTATTCTAAGCAAGTAATTTGGTAGCAAACTAATACCTTAACAATTAAGTCAGTTATATTTCTAAAGAATTTGTATTTGTTACAGTTTTGTATTGATTTTTAAAAATCTGGAATCAAAATGAGAGGAATGACGGTAGAATGCAGACATTTTTTTATTCTTGTTGTAATTGCTAAAGCAATAGATTATATAGGAATATACAAAATTCTCTAAGCAAATAATTTGGCTACAGACGAATATCCCAGAAATTTATCAGTTATATTTCTAAGAAATTGTGTTTATTATAGTTTATTATTAATTTTTAAAAATCTGGAATCGAAAATGAGGGCAAGGAGGGACCAATGTAAAATACAGACATTTTTTATACTTATTTTAATTGCCATAGTAAATGATTATAAAAGTGTAGACAAAATAATCTAAGCAAATAACATGAGAATATACTGACAGTTTAACAATTAAGTAAGAACTATACTTCTAACGAATTCGAGTTTGATACAGTTTTTTATTGATTTTGAAAAATCTGGAATCAAAATGAGAATAATGGAGGATCAATGCAGCACGCATATATTTTTGTTGAAATTTCTTTAGCAACCATAAATCAATGTCAATTAAAAACATTTTAAGTAATTTAGAATCTAGGGATTGTTTAATACCAAAAAACGCCAAAAATATTCAAAGTTGTGCTTCCTTTGCAATGTATAAACAAAGATCTTTAATATTACAATGCAAATACTCGAAACTGTGATGAAATAATTATAAATGATAATTATATAGATGGCGTTTTATAGTATTTCTTCATAAAATAATTTTTTAAAATATGAAAGATCCGTTTTTGCTAACTTATTTTTATGATTATAAACAGATTAAACTGCTTACAGAATAAAGATAAATATTAAGATTTAAGTAACAGTTTGATAATTAAATATAATTCGCAATCGATGAATTTTCAATAGGAGGACTTCTGACTGTAGAGAATCGTATGAACTTAATTTCAACAATCAAAATTATTTTATATGTTTAGAAAAAAAATTATCAAAGAGAAAGAGAGACTCAGTTGGATACCTATAAAATCTTTATCTCTTTTAATTTTACATCTCATTCCTTTGAAGAAAGATTCTATCTTTTGAATACTAATTTAATTACTAAATATACATCAAATGCTGAAACGATTTATATTTTTGGTTTAAAAAAAGCTGGACAGAGAAAGGAGAGTCATTATATTTCCATATGCTATAACAAGATATGAATATTTTCGATAAAATTCTTTCTATAAATATTATTGAACTAATTCTGTTGCAGTCTTTCATCGTCGACTATTTAAAAACATTCAAATATTTCCTTTTAAGGATTTCAAAACTTTTCACCATTTTGAAATGTTAAATTAAATTAAACAATCGCGAATAAAAAGGTAGCCCAAGAGAATTTCAGAAGAAAATATTAAGAAAAGTTATCAAAAGTAGCTTAATTTGTAGATACCAGCAATATGGAAACAGAAGGCTTAAAATAAGTTATTGTATCAGTTTTTATAACGGAAAGAAAAATGCTTATAGAAAATTTTCATTTATTTACTTCATTAAAATATAAATTAAAAAAAATAAAAATTATGATTAACGATAAAAATTATGATAAACCGATTTTGGGAGATTTATGCCATTTACAAAAACCTGTTATTCGTAAAACATAAGGAGTGGCAGTCAGTTTTTCTTTTAAAATTTTTCTTTCGTTCCAGAGATCACACATTTAAATATTTTAAGGCTATTTTAGGATTTATCAAAGATTTGGATCATTGAAAAATTATTCAATGCAATCAAATGATCATATAATTACAGTGGAACTAAGTACTTAAACTTTCTATAAATAAACCGTTTATTTATGAAACATTTATTAACGATGTGACATTTATTCATTTCGTAATAATACACCAATAAAATATTATGATAGGTAATGTAATAATATGCGATCCATGAGATAAAAAACTTCAAAATTTTATACAGATGCATATCAATTTATTCAGAAAAAAATTATAATTTTTATATAACACCCAAAAATCGTTGCAGTCAACGTGATTTTTAAGAACGAACCTCAAGGATAGCTAACGAAATATTAAGGCTAGTCGACAATTATAGAACATTTATAATGACTCGCTAATAAATCAGCATTTATTTTGAAATAAATGCCACACTAGAAAAACCCATTAATCAACTAAAGTAGTTATCGTGCAGCGAGTGAAATAAATCAATCATTATGAAACATTTACCTATCACTAAAAGAAAAAGAAAGCAAAACGACGAGAAAAATACAAAAAGAATTGCCTTTTCCAAGATGAGTAAAATTATGTAACCCAGGAGAATGGGGAAGTTTGACAACAGAAGTTCTCGAAGATGTTACGAATTTAATTTAAGTATTGATTATTTACATAAGTAGAATAGAAATCAACAAGAGACAAAAATAAAAACAAAATTTTAACTGAAATTCCTATAAAAGAATCTATCAATTGTTAAGTAAATAAAATTTAATGTATTTGAATAACAATGTAAATGAGAAGTGTACATTCACTTACATGATGTTCCAAAAGGTATTATGCAGTGTCTAATATTTACAAATTTGGATAGAATACGTTAAGACAAGTATTTTTATGTGTAACATGTGGATAATTAGAGTATGACACTAAATTAGAGGACCCCACAAGTTGTGCAACAAAATATTTGTTTTGACGTGTTCTATCCGAATCGTAATTATTTAACGCTGTATAATTTGTGTGTCACTCTGTATTACATCATGAATATTCGTAGTATCTTTTTGATTTCCGAGAATTCGCGATTCGATGAATTTAAAACTGTTCTAGAATTTTCTGGTTTGCCTTTTTTATCACAGAATTATTTCACTTCGCAAAAAATAAGCATCTTTTCATTTGTTTCATATATAAAAATGTTATCTTATATTCATGTGATTTCGAAGCGTGAAACTTATTAAAAAGACAATTAAAAATAAAAAGATGAAAATTAAAATTTTTTGAATCGCAATACCAACTGAAGAACATAAAAGTTTAACAAAGCATCACTAAATAAAATTATATTAAGTATATTCAAAATTTTAAATTATTTAAAATAGATAAAGAATATTAAATTTATGGGGGGAAAACGTATGAAGACTGTCATTCGCTAAGTGTTTCGAAAATAAAGGTGACAACTTCTTTGATATTTAGAGGTTTTTAATAAAAGAAAATCGCTTTATTTCAAACGATACAATCAGTAAATATTAAGGGTACAAAAGAAAAAAGAAAAATGTTATCTTTTTAATAATTATTAATTATATTCACCATGAAAAAGCATAAAATAAAAGAAGAAAAGAATATGTTTTTATTTATAAAGTTCAGGTATTAAAGTTTAAAAACTTATAAAATTAATTAAAATAATACAGTTTATTTTGTAATTTAATATTCCTTAATTCTATCTTCAGCGGTACTAAACACAAAGAGAGATTTATAACTTCCTGTTTCTACTTCAATGTTATTACTAGTTTTATTGTTAGTCTTAAAGGATTTAAACGGGGGGGAAAACTTCACCCGAGTGCCGAGTTCGAGAGGCTTAAGTGGATCTTAAGTGTGTTAAACCTGAATTGGAAATATTTTATAGCAAAAGGATTTTCCTTTAATTCCGTAACAAAATGGAAATTATTAAGTAAAATGTGATATTAAAAAAAACAGTGGTAAGTGGTCACTCAATATGTTTAATAGCAAAATGAATGCTTGTGCATTTTAAAAGCCAAATTTTTATATTAAGGTGGCATTATTTATTGTAGATAATATTTCAGCAAGTTCAATTAAACATTTTAGTTTTTAAAATCTCAACATCAATATTTAATTATTTAAAAATCACAAGCGTATAAAAATATTTTAATCCCTTTAATTTCGTAAAAAAGACAAGACATGAGCCAATTAAACTATGTTACTATTTTATGATGTTTCCATCTCGAGCATACATGACTTGAATTAATAAAAAAACATTTTATTTGTTATAACATTTTATCTTAGAAAGTAAAAAAATTTTTACATTTTTTTACTGTTGAAAAAAATCATATGCATATAAAAACTCTCCAATCTTTTTAATTTAATTAAATTCAATTAAATCTTCAATTAAATCTTGATTGAATCTTATGTTTCTGTTTCGAACTAGACTGGAATAAAAAAAAACACATTTTCTTTCCTATAATATTTATTTAAAAATTAATATTTTCAAAATATTTTCACAACTGAAATACGAATCATATTTAAATATTAAAAGCATATAAAAGCATTTTAATCCCTTAAAATTCATTAAAAAATAATAAGACATGAGCAATTAAACTTTGTCAAAATCTTAAGATGTTTTCATCTCGAACTTACATGATTTGAATTTTAAAAATACATTTTATTTTTCATAATATTTTATCTTAAAAAATAATAATTTCATTTTATTTACTTATTAGAGTATGAAAACTTATTTAAAAAATCATATGCATATATAAACTTTCAATTCTTTTATTTAATTTAAAAATAATTAACTTACAGTAACTTACTTAACGAACCAATTAACTTATATAGCATTTTTTTATTTTATTTCCATAAGATTTTATCTTAGAATCAACAGATTTCACAATATTGTCCCATAAAAATATGAATCCCTTTTTTTAAAAAAAATCATATGATTACAAAAGCTTTTCGATCCTTTTTAATTTCTTAAAAAATAATTATACATAAGCAATTAAACTTTGGTTGAATCTTCGGATGTTTTCATCTCGAACTTACATAACTGGAACTTAAAAGTGAAACAAATTTTATTTTCAATAACATTTTATTAAAAAATAAAAGATTTCACATTATTTTTACATTGAAATGCGAATGTTTTAAAATATTTGAAAAAAATTAAGATTATCCTTTAAAACAAAAAGAAAAAAACCCGAAAACAAACGTCAATTTTTCTTTTTGATGATAGGTTTGGTGCCATATTATCAACTACTTAAGTATTAAAATTGGATACAATAGATAATAAATTTCAATCCTTGTAAAATACTAATTAAATTCTCTAAAATACATTTTTTTTTCACTTACAAAAATATTTTTCATTAAAGTATCTGTAAGTTTTCGCATGAGATTTCCAATTATTTTTGCACTAAAAAAAACATAAGGCAGATATATTTTCTTACCTTTTCAATTCTTTTCTTAAAATGACTAGAATGAGAATGGGAAGATTTTGAACTCTCTCTTCTACGCTTCCCTACACACTGAAACATCTTTATCAACGTATGAGAACATAAAAAGTAACAGCCAGTAAATTTCAGTCCAAAAAATATTCAGGTTCTTTCACAATATGCGATTTGCTTCCCTTACATAAACGGAAAAGGCACAAAAAGTCACGCTTTTCATAGATAAACAATGTTTCAAAAGGCCAGTACTTTATTTCATGCAATGCCACGAAGTAAATTTTATACTAAGTTCATTCACTTAAATAGATTTATGCACTATTTCGTATTTTACAACTTCAATCGATGCGTCAAAGAAAAACTATTCGAAACGCTTATTACTCGGAGTCCAGGAGAAAAAGAGAATTCCCTGAGTCACATATCCTGTGAACTGTCCATAAGCGGGAAATTCGAAAGTATCAAAAGTGCAAAAGCTAAGTGAATCAGAGACAACCATCCGTAGCGAAGCTGCGTTACACGGAGAATACTAGAACTATCAAACGATTTGTAACAGCCAAGGTAAAAGCGATGGGGGATGGGAGAAAACTAGGATTCTCTGACGTCACGAAGTCATGTGACCTTTGTGGAGCCATACGCCGGAAGAAGAAATGCGAAGTTCGTCAGTTTAGAAGTAGACTTACGCAATGACATATATGATGTGCGACTGGAACAGGAAAAATGTAACTACAAAAGGGAAGATTTGATGAAATATTTTTCGTAGCAAATCAACGTCGTTAGTTTTAAATGAAATAAACAGGTTTTTTTTTATATCGCCTGTTTGATCAAGTAAGCGCTATAATAATTAATATTAAATTCGAAAAAAATGCTTAAGGTGTTTAAATCTAAAGCATGCAAAACTCAATTCACCTAAAACGATATACATTTTCAAATTACTATAATGAATATCGAAATATATATATATTTCAAACTTCTGAAACAAATCTAAATGACGATTTTCATGAAATTTCATATTGATTAAAGGCAAAGTTTTCTTTGAATCTAAATATAATTTCCCATTTGTGTATGTATATTAATTGTGTGTGTATGTGTGTTTACTTTGAAATAAAATAAGAATTGTAATAAATATATTTTTGGCTTGATAATTTAATAAAGTAAAAAGCATTTTTCGGTTTTCTTTTTCAGGAAAATTAATTGTTTTATATCTTATTTTCTGAAAACTCGTTTGAATGAGATAATTTGGAAATAATTCAA
>JAPMOQ010000210.1:26991-50378 GCA_026543055.1 Argiope trifasciata | reverse complement strand
CTGGGCATCTCCAGCCTCGGTACTTGCCTTAGGGGTAGCACCGGGATAGAGACATACAGAGACTGCAAGCCTAACCCTTAAGCAGTGGTTTCTCGTTCCCAAAGAAAACGCACCTCCAGCCGATTGATAAGAACGGGCTCATTCCTGCCGCCCAACTTACGGAGCAACGTGGGCCAAAGGGAACGCAAAGTGACCCCCAAGATTCCATTTTGCCCCTAACGGGTCGCCATGCACGGCGACCCGTTAGGGTCATGGGTTTCATAGGAAACTCAAATTGAAATCAAAACGCCAACATAAATGGAAATGAAATATCACCATAACTCATTAAAATGGAAATTAGGGAAATACTAATAAGAGAAGGATCGCTAGGGTAACCCGGGGGCGCGACACCCGTGTCTACCAAAGGCAGTAGATCCCTTGGGAAAAGGAAAGATCCCTGGGTACCTCGGGGGTACTCTCGTGCTCCCCCTAAAGAAGGTGAGCCCCTGAGGGAAATGTTTCTTTGGATTGAAAAAATGGAATTGGGGAACTTGCGCTCAATTAATCTTTCCCTACCCAAAGTTGGTAGGTTTACTGGGATTTCATTGCCTTTGGCAGAAAAACTCGGCGTGCATCTACAAGAGTGTCTGAGCATATGTATTTGATCTAGCATTTATTAGATCTTAGCTTACATACACTTACCTTATTCATATATCTTGTAATAAATGATAACTAATTCTATTATTAATAGAAAAGTAAGACTGCTTTTATCAGAAAAATAAATAGAAGAATTAAATTCTGTTTTGAAGAAGTAAGTTAAAGGAAAATACCTTTATCTGTTTTAGTTACTAATATACTTCTGAATGAATATTCTTGAAAAAAACTATTACCTATATTCATAAAACAGGAGGGAAATGTATGTGTGTGTATTATATTATAATAATTCCCTAAGCACATCTTTATCAAGAAACTAGCCGACTTTGGCTACCAACAGTTCGCCAGGATCAAAGATCTCTAAAGATGTCAGTTATATATTTTATATAACTTAGTCTCTGAACAGCTTTTTCTGCAAAATATTAAACTTTCAAAGTTTTTGATAATTATATAATTCAGTCATAAGTAGGTCTTAAACAATTCTTTCCATTGTACCATTTATCTCTTACTAATTTCTGTCAGAGCCCATAAAATTTGCACATTAAATTAGAGTGGAAATCTTAAATTGCAATTAATATTTTTAAAAAATTTACTAAGACCAAGCACACAGAGTCGCTCAACATTTGTAATCAGCTCAGCAAGTTGTATATGCAATGCAAAATAATTTTCGTAATTTATATAATATTATAAAGAATTATTGAACAAAAATTTCTCTCATTCATCGTAAAATTCAATTTTTAGTTTACTTTCAAAACATTTACACGATGCAAATGAAAACATTTAATTTCAGTCAATAAATGTTCTTAAGAAAAAAAATTAAGAAGTTTAAATTTCACACAGTCCTTTAGTCCTAAGGACTCTTGAAATTTCAACTTTTAATTCAAGTTCAATAATTAATCTTTCTATCTCCTGCGATCAAAACTTTTTACATATCCATATGAGAATATTTTCATAATCAGATGCCAATCACTGCAATGCAACCCTGGTAAAAGATGAGCGCATTTTCTTTGAAAATCACCCGTTTTCATAGATGAGCAATATTCAAATTTCATAAATTATTCAGTTTTAGGGAATGATTTAGTGGATTGGAGTTCGATGCAAAAATATTTTCCGAATAAGAGACTTATTTATTACTTCGAAAAATTAATATATATATAAATTTTGTTACGTTGAATTTTTCAGAAAAAATAATATAAATATTTTTACTACTCTTAAGTATTTTTACCTGTCAAAATTCAAGAAAATAAATAAAACGACAAAAGGATACACTATTTTGAATGGTACCTGAGAGGAGAGATCGGAGTTCTAAAGTTTAAAATATTGGTGTCTTAAAATTTTTTGTTAAATATTACTCAAAGGGTAACGTAAAAGGGTTATAAAGAGTAATCTAAAGGGCTTATGTAAAAATTAAAAATTCTTAATTCATCGGAGCATTTATTGATTCAAGTTGCATAAAATGTGTTTAGTTCATTTAGACTATTTTGTGAGTAGAGGCATGCCAACCTCTGATTAAAATTAAATTATTAGCGCAAATCAGAGTGATTCTCCTATAGATACATTAAACCATGGTTGCCTTCAAGTTAAATGTTTGATTTAATTAATAATATAGATATTGTAAAAGGTCTTAGAAATCTTTTCCTCCATTTACTTTTTAGAAAATATATTTCAAATTTTTTTCGATTCATACAGATGATACTTGCTGAAATTTACAATTTTATATCTTTAGTTAACAATAAATTGATTTTCAAGCTCATATCAGCATGAACTGAAGTTTGATATTTTATGAACTGTAGCATTCTTCGTTTGTTCTTCCAAGATATAAAAGCACACGGCCTTAACTTTTCTATCGTTTGACCTCTTTTTATATTAATTATTGTAATTTGGCTTTCATCTTTTCCAATATCAATTAATGATAATGTTTACAGCTGCTGAGATCTAGGATAGAACTCTTCAAATTCAGGAAATAATTTAAACTCCAATTTTATCCCTTTTTGAAGACCCACAAAAAATTCCTAGCTGAGTCTACCAAATAATCTCCGAGATGGTTTAAACGTTCAGTTCCTCGAGTTTCTCTTCCCTTATTTATAAAGACGATACTGAAACTACCGAACAACGAAAATGAACAACATTATGCGTAAATAATCACATTTTTTTGAAATGATTGCATGATATACTAGTTGCAATTCCGAATCAAATGCTTCATTCCAGCATTTTTCGGCAGTCTTTCGAAATTTAAAACTAAATATATCTGCAAACTTTCTAGAATATGAAATTTTGTACTTATAGATGAAAATAGAGCAATTATACTCATTCACACTTGAAATTGTAATGGAAGTATAAATTTAATTTTCGCGATATTTGTACAATTGCCTGCCTTATTTAATGAAATTTTGTAATTCGAAATTTGTTTAGATGCAATATTTAAAAAATTAAAAAAAAAACATTGGTATGAAGTGCAACTTCTTAATGCTTTTTAGAAGAAAAAAAAAACTTCGGAGAACATGCTTGCATAGCTGTGAAATTAATTTCATCTTAATGCCTAATATTTAAATATTTACTATTGTAATTTCAATTTTGATTAGGTTAAAGGTCCAACCTATATGAATTATGTTTTTAGCAAGAAATTCAGGGGCGAAAAGAGAAAGAACGAATAAAATAACGATTTATTACTATATTGTATTTCTAGCTTTCTCTCGTGTATACATTTAAGACAAATTGAAAATTATTAATAAATCATCAGCAGCGCTTTTAAGAAAATATACTGTAATTTGCTACTACATTACCTGCCAATAAGATTTTAGATCATAATGCTGAATCTGAGAATCAAGCGTTTTAATGGAGCACGTTCAGATGTTGCATTTACATGTCGATTTCTGGTACACTGAATTTTGTATAGTTAAATCTGATGGTAAATAAGCTAGAAAATGAGGCAATATATTTCGGATTTGACGGAATTTCAGTAGTTATTAACATTTTCTTATTGAAAATATGTTTTTCGCTTGAGAATTAATCGGCAGTTATCTTTTGAATTATTAATTTAATTCTTAACTTATTTCAGACAAAGCGCTTAAAAAAGTAACTTATTTGAATAATTTTAACGTAAAAAATACATCAGCTCATTTCAAGTAACAGCTTGGGGAAGATATATAATTACACGCTTACGTACATACTGAAAGAACTAAACATTATTGATATCCATTTAAATTTGAAATTTAAGCCCTTTCTATGTTTGTTTTCATAAAGTTAAACTGTAAGAGATATAAAGATTAAATCCGCATAAAACTAAAAATTACACTTTACTTTATTAGATTGAATTTGTATTATCCTCATCAAAATTATAAATGCCTTCTATGTGAGAAAATTATAAGCGTGCTCCTTTATGATAAATTTTTAGATCAAATTTCTCATATTGTATTTATTACTTTAAACGCTCATCTGAAACGCAATAAGGGTAGACAGAATTTTTCTCTCGGAAGCTCCATTTCGTTTTTAAGGACACGGAGTATTATCATTCTGAACTGTGATTGATTTCCATTTGGCGTACATTGTAAAATCGCCAAATCTTACATGCAAAGATAACGGTTGTTATATGTCAACCCTGAGCGAAAAGATATGTTTTAACGACGTGGGAGGGGGCGATTTATTGATCGCATGTTCCAAGCAACCTGAAAAAACAACCGTCAAACTTAATCGAAAAATTAAACTAAGAATTTATAGGACTCATTATGCCTGTTCTGCTATATGCAAGTAAAACTTGGACTCTTAACTCGGACATTCGGTGTTCAATGAACATGTTCGAGAATTTGGTTTGGCTTGATATGAGGTTGTATGACACAAGAACCAATATGAAGATTATAATGCGCCAAACAAGTTTATTTCTAATTCAAAGTTTAATAATAATAATAAAAAATATTAAAAAAACAGTTTCTAGAAACGTGTTTCCATAGGTAAAAAGGTGAAAAATTACAAAATGCCCAAACGAAGTTGAAATAGCGAGTTCAGAATAAGGAATAAAAACCTAAAGATTTTCAAAGGACAAAAAGGTTCTTCCTTGCCCAGCAACAAGTGCAAAATCACTGCCGTGGTTTTGAAGTGAAATAAGCGGTGGGCATTAAAATATGGGCATTCAATAAGGATAGGATAAACTGTTATTCCACAATGACAATGTGGGCATATCGGCAATTGGTAATTTAATAATAGATATCTATGTGTGAATCTAGAGTGACCGATTCTCAGACGAGTAAAACCGCGTCATGTTTTTGATAATTGAAAAAAGGTCAATTTTTTATGATAAGCTTGTAGGTATGAAGGTTGTTTACAGTTTCCGAATCCCACTGAGTTTGCCAGCTTATGTAAAGATAGCTTTTTTACCTTTTTCCTCCAATTGCAAGCAGGTATCGGCGTTTCTAAAAAAGCAAGTTGTGGATTTGGCACTTTTATCAACCTGCTCCTTACCACATATTCCTACATGGAATGGTATCCAGCAGAATAAAACAGTAAAGCCATGAGAGATGATTTTACAAAATAAGTTTAAAATCTTTAAAATACTTGAATGAGTATGATTCTGGGAATTTAAAGAATGTAAAACACTTAAAGAATCAACTTAAATAATATAGCTTCCAAATAGATATATTTAAAATTTCTAATAAAGCATGTAAAACTGCAGTGGTTTCAGCAGTAAATATGCAACATAATGAAAGAAATTGATATGAAATTTTATCCAGAAAAACTACACCGTACGAGGCATGTCTAAGAACCGTCTGTGTACACAGGAACGAAATACTGATAATGAGAACTATGTTCAAGGAATAATTTTTGATAAACAATATCTGATGCGTCCGATTGGTTGAAGTTTTCAAAAAGATTAAGAAAGTAAAACGTTTAGATTCCCAGCGGAGGAAAACAGTTAAGGTATCAAAACCACGTTGAAAAAAATCGATTTGGGCTATTTTTTGGAACATTTAAATAACCGGAAGTACCGATTTAAAAAGCCAAAAAAAAGTTTAAAAAATTGCAAAAACGCAAATTTAATTTTAAATACGGAAAATGTTTTGCACAGAAAAACACAAAAAGGCAATGAGAATTAAGATTATACCGTGCTTAAAGCCGTTTGCTTTAAATCAAAATCAGTTATACATAAAGCAAACACTATAATATTAAATCGAAAATTTTTAGAGGCTCTTTAAAAACTGCAATTATAAATTGTTGTTTTTGGCTATTTCGTTTCAATAGGTTGCGAACCCCTGCTATGGTTACATTTAATGCATCAGGACGTAATGTATTTTTTAAACTTATGTTTCATTTTTTTGTAACATTCCAAGTTATATCATGAAAATAGGAGATGAATTTTTCTTTAAAATCCATTGCTTTAAAATGTCCAAAAATTTATGATCCAAATGCAAAAAGAAAAATGTATACTCAAAGAGTACCAAATCTTCGCCCGATTGGTAACCGCTACACCTTATCTATGGCAATTGGTGATCTTATTTCTTAATAGACAATAATGATTTTTACATTGCCTTAAAACTCATGAAATTCGAATAATTGAAAAATTAATTTCTTATCTATACATTTTTCATTTCTAATAAGAGTTTTAAATTCACCTTACAATCTAATAATACTTTAATTAAAATATAAAATCCAATTCGATTTTTGTGCTGTTTGAACAAAACTACAAAGCGGTGAAGATGGGAATAATTTTCGGATGATTCTTTCATTAAAACATTCAATGGCGTGCTTTTACAAAATTCAAATATTTTTAAAAAAAATAACTAGTTTCTTTGGACAATAACTCTGAAGTCAGATTTCAAAATAAATGTTTAAAAAGTTAGTGTATCGGAAATAACTTGATAAAACTTATTTCGTAGCATATACACTTTTGCATAAGTGGCCTTCATAGTAATTCATATTTGATTTCATATATCAAATAAAAAATTAAAAAAAAACATTCAATATTAATGGTCTAACTGCTTAAGAATCAGTAATCTAGGCGAACAAACTGGTATCAAAAGACGGCTAGTGGTAAAAAAAACCAGCTACTTGTGTATTAATTTCAAAAAACTGAAAAACAAACTTTAAATCGAATCTCGCATTTTTGTTCAATCTATAATGCAATTGTTCCCAAAGACTCGCTGATATGCAGTTCAGGTATAAGAATTAAAAAAAAAATTGGAAGATACTTTGGACCCTCTTTATCGAAACCATAGCTTGAATTGAAGCACGAGATCAAATATCACATTTCATTTATTTAATGCATTTTTGAGTTCACAAGTTGAGCTGATTTAATACAGGTCTCCATTTTAAATGTTAAAATTTGTACCATGTATTTTTTAAATCTGTCTAGACTTTTAAACTTTGCGTGCAATTGCATTTGGGGAGTTAGACGCCTCAATATATCTCGTGCAAATTTTGATTTTAAAAATCAAGAAATTTGACTACAAAATCTATAACAAACTTCATCTGTCTCATTTCAAGCACTTTTGAGTTATCCGTTTCAAAGACAGACTTTATTATCACACAAAATGCTTTTTTCAAATTCAAGGAGATGTGAAAGAAGCAGAACTCCCGAGTTCACGCTTTCTAATAAGAATAATAATTTCTCTCCATATATTTTGTATACGAGAAAGTAAAACCTTTCGCAAGAAATGCATATGATAGAGTTCAATATCTTCGAACCTGCCATATGTTCAAAAATGTTAAGTCTTTACATTATTATTATGTTTATTTGCTTAATATCTGAAAATGATTCAAATGTTCCCCTTTTCTGTGCCAAAATGTCACCAAAATTAGACTGAAGAAAACATAAAAAGTTCTTTTCTAGACATTCAATATGCCACTATAAGTTTGAGGGGCATTCAATAGGCCCATGAGATTTTCAAGATAAAGTTTTTATTCAAGGAATCTGAACACTATTAAATAAAAATTTTTTGGCTAATTTCTAGCTAACTTATTATAGAATGGGAAAAACTAACTTCAAATGAAAAATATATCTGCTATATATAAAATTTGTTCTGTTAAGTTTTTAACAATAAAACATGCTAAAAACACAAAATTGTTAACTAATTTTTTGTCAGTAAAAAATACCTGACGTGAATTTAGATATTTTTTCGAAATAGTCAAAATAAACATCATAAAATATTATTTATTTAATGACGATGAATTATCTTCCCATGAAATTTTTAGTGACCCGCATTTTTCTGACCTTAAGTTACTCTTTCTTCAAAATGTTTGTCTCGGCGCGTTTATTATTCGCTACACACTTTGGGTGAGCAGATGATTAACCAGGAGTAATGCTCTCTAAAATTGCCAATGAAATTTTTATCAAAATAAGTTTCAAATTTTGGCAGATAATTCATGTTATAGAAGTCTTTACGATATTCAGTACTATTTACTTTCTAATCTTCTGTCTGCTCTCACAGGATTTAAATTTGAATATGAAATGGAAGAGATAAATCTTTAATAATTAAAAACTGTTTTTTTGCTGAAACCAAACGTTTTTTAAAATATAAATGTAGAAAGTCGAATCCCTCGGTATTGTAATTTCCTGCATATCTGCATACATTTACAAGAACTGTTCAATAATTATGCTTTAATTCACCATAAAATTCAATTTTACCTTCAAAAAGATTTAAATGCGATAAATATTTTATTTCAATCAATAAATATCCTTCTTAAAACAATTAACGGATTCTAGATTTCATACTATCTTTCGAACCTATAAATTTAGTAAAATTACCAAGACAAATTAAAGTTTAAATCTTCTGAGATCAAGCCTGACCGAGTTTTTGAATGTCATTATTTTAGGAAAATCAAGAATTTCGTTACTTTAAACTATCAGACTTGGGAAAAATCCAAGCGTTCATTAACTTAATTTCAATGAGAAAGTCAATGAAAACATTTAAAATCGTTCTTTGACATTCAAATTTCCATAACTCAGTTTTAACTGCAAAAGATTGGAATTTTATATAAAAAATTAGTAACTCAAAAATATTTCGCTAAAAATAATTCACACGGGCAGAAGATATATGTAAAAATTTAAATCCTAATTCATTAGAACACATTTAGACATACATAAAATATAATTAATAAGTTACACAAAATTTAATTTACTTCACATTTAGACCATTTTTTAATTACTAAAGATTTACAAATTAGCTGTTGAGCCATGTTTAAAGTAGATAACAGGTATAATATTAAACTACATTTGCCTTAAATAAACCTGAACTATTGATTTAATAAAAAGTATAGGTATCACAAAAGGTCAGAGGAAACATTCTTCGGTATTTGTTTCTTTGAATATATTTCATATTTATTCCATTTCATACAGACACGAGCTGAAAATTACACTTTCTAGAGTTACATTTTGCAGTAGCAGTTTATAATTTGTTTTTATTTTAAACTGATGGCAATACGTTGATAAAACTTTTTTCCCCTATATACGCCTTAAAAACTCTTGCAGATTAAAATTTGTAATTTTGTGTGAAATAAATTGTTACAAATTATGTTTAAAATACTTTTCTTAAACATTCATTAAAACTAGAAACTTATAAATTAAGTTAAAACATAGGAATCAAAGAATAATTATGTTTTTTGATTCCAAAATCCTTTTCGTGCAATAATAATTTTGGAAGTTACCTTGAAACAAAATTTTACAATTACTAAGTACAATACTAAGCCTTACAATACTACAAAATTTTGCTTAATTTTACATTTTAATTTAAAAAATCTTTTTGCAATGCACGTTTTCAATATACAGGATATATATGTACCAAATTTGGTGGTTGTAGGTCAAACGGTCTGACCTGTAGAGCGCCAACACACAATTTCGCTATAAAATAAAAAAAGAATAGATATGGATGTATCTTCAGATCAAAATACTCATTTTTCATGAAACGTTGAACAACATGAAATTGTTGAATTGACAATGTAATATTTTATCAATTTCTCTGAAATAAAGATAGTTTGAAAAAATATTTCATTGGACACATTTTTTACGGAAATTTTAATGGCCCATAGCCTTTTTTTATAAGTTTTATTAATGTAATGCATGGAAAAATATATCTGCAAGACACCTCGAAAAGAAAAATGATTTAAAACTTGTAGAAATATCGTTAGAAATTCTGTAAATCCAATCCATCGATTATATTAAAATCCCAAGGCGAGTTTGATTCTTTGTCAATTAATGACATTTAACTTAATTTTAACTAATGACCGCTGAATAAATACCATTTTGTCTATCAGCTACTGTTAATACTAACGTAAACAAGTTTCAGAAAGGTTTTACAAAATTATTGAATGCGTTAAAAATTATCTTTCCAATCATGCAAAAATTTTTTTAAACATTTAATGATTCTTTTAACCAATTGTTACTTGCTTTTAAAATTAACTATAAAGTAGCTGCAAAAATTATGCTTAAATAAAATTCTTTTGATTACATTATTCTTTAAACATATTTTCTTATTGCCTTCAAATATGTATAGATTTCAATACTTACCACAAAATTTGGGACATTTCAAATACTAAAACAAAGGGACTGTATAAAGACATCTATATAAACACTAGCCGCCTTTGGCGACCAGCTGGTTCGCCATGAGTAATGGGTTCTAAAATTTTCAATTAAATCTCATATTCATTAGCCTTGAAGTAACTCCGGGCATTGATTGGCCAGAAATTAATATTTTCTTTAAGATGATGGACTGAAAGCTCTAAAAGAACCCTTTTTCCTAATAATATTCTTTAATTTTATAAATCAGTCAGTTTTAATGATGGATTTCGAAGACTGATTGGTGTAGCAACTTTTATTTAAAATATTAATAAAAATATTTTGTAAAATATGGCTCACAGAGCAAAGTATGAAGAAATCTAAAACTCATAATTCATAAATGCATTGTTTGACTCAAACTACATAAAATGTAATTATTTACTTCACTTAAATCAAATTAATAGTATTAAACAATATATATGGCTGTTAATAATCTTTTACAAATTGGCCATTTTAAAGGAATTTGAATGCAGATCCTGTATAAATTCAATCCTGTATAAATAAAGATAATTTATTCAATTAATGATTTAAATATTGCAAACGATCATAGAATCCTTTGCCTTGCATTTTTTAAAGAAAATATCACATTTTATATTTATTTTATTTTATCCAGTCACGTGCTAAAAGTTGTATTTCTTCAAATTTAATTTACGATGATAGTTTTTTTTATTTGAACTTCCGTCAAAATAATGGCAACACGGTGATAAAACTCAATTTTTCCCCTTTGACGTGCTCTTGCAGATTTTATAGAAACCTTAGCTTTGCATTTATTTTTTTAGAAACTATCACATTTTATAATGAAAAATATATATATATGTATATATTGAATTAATGATACAGATATTGCAAACGATAATAGAAATATGCCATTAAGTCGGGATTCCAATGCATATTCTGTCTAAATTCGATCTGGTTTACCGTAAGGAAGATTTATAAAATTAATTATTTAGATATTGCAAACAATCATAAAATCTTTTGCTTTGCATTTATTTTTTTAGAAAATATCACATTTTATGTTTCTTTTATTTTATCCAGTCACGTGTTAAAAGCTGCATTTCTTTACACTTGATTTACGATGATAGTTTTTTTTTTCAAACTTCCGGCATTCTTTTATTTTATCCAGTCACGTGATAAAAACAATTAAAATGTTTCTTTAAAAATTCGTTAAAAATAGAAGTTTACGTTATAAATTTAAAAAACTGATACCGTTAGAAAGCTAATTTTTTTATCTTTAAATTGATATCAAAATCATGTTTGTGCAATAATATTTTCGGAAGTTATAACGGAAAAACGTCGAAATTTCGCTTAAATTTTAATTAATTCAAATTCTAATTAAAAATTCGAAAAAAGGGCTCCGAGGTGCACATTCCCGACCTCCAAGGTATACATGTACCAAATTTGGTAGCTGTAGGTCCAATGGTCTGGCCTGTAGAGCGCCAACACAAACACACACACATTGAGCTTTATTATAAGTATAGATTACCTTCAAAAGTAAAAAGATTTCTATGTATTAAATTTAACAATTACAATACAAAAAAATTGTAATGAAATCTCATTAAATATGTATATGCCAACATGAATTTTTAATACGGTTACCGAACTGCACATGTGCAAGTATAAGGAATTCTCCACCTAATCAATGTCACAAGCTTACCCGTGTAGCTCCGCCGTTCTTCTCGTTTCGTTGGAGGGATTCTCTCGACGCTGTATTCTTTGGGAAAGGATGCAATGATCATGCACTGTGGATCAAGCAAGAACTTTTGTTCCTGAAGAGCAATTTTGGGAAGGAAGGAAAATTTGGTATTGTTCAGATGTGGAATGAATTTGAACAGTATTTTCAAGGATAACGAGTTATAATTCGTTCTACAGCAGCTTGCTTTAATGATTAATAGCCAACCACTGTGGCAGGTTCAAGGTTAAAGTTATGCTTCATTCTCATGGCCTGTGTGCGCCTTGAACAAGTGTATTTCGCCTCATTTGTGGTTATCCGGAATCTGACCAGTGGCCCTATTCCCATAGCCCATGATTTTGAGAAAACTGCTTCCGTATAGGTTGGACGCTCAGACCAGATTGACCCTCAGATTCTCAGATATGACTCTTTAATATCTGCTTATTTCAGTGACAATTGGCGAAGAACTTTCGACGTCCACATGTGTAATATCAGACTACAGGGTGAGAGTGGTCCCATGGTGAATCGAATGGCAAATTTACTGCCATGTCCTTATGACAACTGGCCATGGGAACGAGAATTAAAGCAGTCACCTAGAGACCAGGTAGAATTCTGAAAACGATCGAGAGCTAAAAGATTGTTAAATTTCTGATATGCTCATTGACTTTTGGTGTTGAGACCTATTTCGCTCTGTAAAGCCCGGTTCTGACAATCAATTCTCCCTTGAGTCTGGCATATTTTGTCCTATTTCCCTTGCGGTTTTCTGAAGTTCTTTGATGTCGGTTCATTTTATCCTTAATTCGCTGGAAGTCCTCAATCGCTGTGCACAAGTTGGGTTCTCCAACATCGGGTCAATCGATTTAGGATCAAAACCGTACGGCCACACTTTGAAGGAACGGGGCTTAAATCAGAAATGGAGACCAGGGGCGAGTGGAGGGTCTTTTGCTTCTGACAAGCTTAAGGTACTAAAAAATTACTTTATAATTAAAAAAAATTCAGTTTTTTCATTAAACAGCCCTATGAAGCTTAACCAGGTTACTTATGAGCCCACGTCAGCCATTATCCAGAAGATAAAAAGAAGAAATTTTAGGTTTTCCTATTATACAAGAATATATTGATATAGGCATTAAATTTAAGTAGCAACGTACTGCAATTTCTTCTTTCTAAAAGTTTTTTCAAATTTAGTTGCTAAATCAAAGATTTCTTCTAAAATTAAAAATTATTTTTGTCTGTTTAAAAATGATTTGAACATTAATAGTATAAACCAATTGTGAAATTTCTGACAGTAATCAAACACATTGATTTGATCCCCTTTTTTAATATTAGAATTCTTCAGGAATTTAGAGAGAAAGAATATTGAACAAATGATAAATAAAACAATGTATCCAATATTTTAGCTTCCTCAATATGATTTGAGTAAAATGTCTATATCGTTATCAGAATTCAAGGCGACAAAAACGATTTTTATTCATATCCTAAAATTTCAATACATACATTTCAGTGCAATTAAAGCTAGATAAATTCCTGAATTTTGTATTTTGAATTTATATCGATATTATCAGGATAACAAAAAAAATGGGAGATGTTCCCAGCTCCTATTTATTAATAATTTTAATTCAATTTTCATGCAGTTTCAAGGAAAACTACTTTATAAATGAACAGAGAAAAGTTATTGATTTTAATAAAATTAGATTTAATGTGCAAAACATTTACTGTAGAATTTCATAATCACATTTTCGGTATTTTTTAAACCTTTCCAGCGTTTATCTTGTTCCTTACAATTTTATTTAAACAAAAACAAAAACAAAAAAAAAAAAAAAATTTCGGAATAATATTTTGAAATCCAAAACGCTTTCTCCAAAGCGCTTCCTCTTGACTTTGAAATGTAATTCTGAGTATATCAAAAAATTCTTCCTTACAGCTTAAACTTAAAAATTTAATAATTTTTATCACATTTTTTTCTTCCATGTATGTATATTTTCATTTTATTCAACTTTTGATATGAAACAGATAATTATTTCTTTCTAATGATAGAAATGCCGAAAATGAAAACGCTAAAAAACTAAGTTTTATTTCTGAAGATCTAGAGAAGTGAATTATTGTTTTTATTTAGTTAGATATCAGGATTAAATTAGTGAGTTTCAGTATTGAGCTAAAATTATGAAAGAAAAATACGTAATCTAAAGCTCAATTTATTTTTAAGAGTATAACCAGAAAAAAAGTTCTGACGAATTCACATTATTCCCCAATTTTTGCTATAAATTGAGAATTAATTTCTTATACAATGTTGACTATTAGGGACAATCTACTTACTCTGATTAAATAATTATAAATTTTTCAATCCTTCGTAAAATTACGAAAATGTGTTAGGAAACAAAGTATCATCATATTCGGTGGAGCCTTGATTTAAACTATTTCATTTGCTGAAAAACCCATTTATGAAGGTGGATGAGAAACACAGAATCGATGCAGTCCATTTACAAACGAGGCACTTTTATTGCAGATTAATTGAAGTAAAAATTGAATGAAGGAAGAAGGAATGCATTGTGTGCCGACCAGAAAAGATTTTCAAAAACATTTTTTTAATGATCGCAGCCATCTTTATATAACTTAACTGAAAGCTATATCAAAACTTCACATAGAAAATTAAATGATTTTCTTCAAATATATTAAGGGTTATATAAAAACTCTTATCCAGCGAATTTCACTTTTTAAATCCTCATATATTACATTAGAAAAAAAACTGAAAATTGTTATATATATATAATTTAGCTCGAACATGAAGATCCATAAAAAAGAAACTAAATAGCTACATTGCAAACTAAGGCAGAGTCGATTGCTTTAAAAAAATAGATGGGAGCTGACGCACAGTCATAAATTATGATCTGCATTACTTCGGGGGGAAAAAATTAATTGATTTTCTCAAATTCAACTGATAATTAAATGACACAAGAAAAAATTCTCAGAAAAATAAGGAAGAACCATGAATCTTGAGCTCGATAATGATTACTTCTTTACAATATTAAGGTCATTAGCATTTCACCGATGTATAAGAAATACCGTTGGTAAACATTCATTTGATCACTCCTGTTAAGTTGACAATAAAAGAATTTTTTCAAAGAAAGCATTTTTTTCTACCTTTTTCCCTCTAAATGTTACGTTTTTAACTTCCATTCGTCGAAATTACAAAAAAAGCAATTAGATTATGATGGAACCTAAAAATCTTGCGATTTGTTGATGATAAAACCTGCCCTTTCTCTTACGTTGATGAAGGCATCGCAAATACAATAAGCTATTCCATAGGATATTCATCAAATGTAATAGAAACACTAAATGCAGATGATAATGAAAAAATTCCCAATGAACTTTTTTTAAAATATTTTCTCAAGGGTAAGTTCTAAAAGCCGTGTATATAATATGAAAAAAGGGGAGGCTAATTTCAAGAATGTTACAAATGTGTTCTTTTTCAAAATTTCGGAAAAAAATTTGATGATTTATTTTAATACATTGTACAAAATATGATTATCTTTATTTGTATGGTTAGTATAAGCATTATCCAATGAAAGAAATTTGCAATTTTAAAGTTAGCAAAAAAAATGTATTATAAATCTAATAGGCCTAATCTTGTGCAAATCGACAATATTCTATGTAATAGCTAACTGATCCCTAATTATAATATCTCGAATGGAGCAACAACAAAAGTTAAAAAAAAGATCAGAACCTTGCATAAACATTTAGCTGCAAGCTCTTATGAATGCGAATGATCTTTGATAAGTTATGAAATTTCTTCCCATTGTCATGGAGAACTGATCAGAGTTTTCAGAGATAAAAACCAGTTTATAATTATTAAAGTCAATTACAATGATAGAATTTCTTCACTTCAATTTTATGAAAATTTTAATGCATTAAATTTAATTTTTCTGTAGGCCCAAATATTTTTAATATGTCCTTGAAAGTTTTTATTTAAATTTTTAATGTGCTCTTGATATTTCATCGCATTTAAAACCGAATTTTTTGTCAAGAAATACTATCACTGGAATTTTTACAGCGTGGAGTTTTTAAAACCCAAATACTAACTGAAATATTCGCCATTCTCGTCTGAATTCGGTCTGACAACTAAAGTACAGTTTATATCATATATAAGAAATATACTATTATTCTACCCGTCTGTAAAATTTTGGTTTTATTTTCAACAAGAAAATGAGATTCTAGAAATATTGCATTTAAACGCTTTGACAAACGAAATTCTAGGATTTAAGAAACTTTTTTAATTAAGTCAAACTTTTTGATTTGATTAATAAAAACTATTTTGTAAACGCAAACCTAATTGAAAAAAATAGTCCGAATCAATGAATTCAAACTGATTTAGGATTTTAATACGTTCGTTTTTGTACTTTTAGAAATGTAAAGCTTCTAAATGTATACCCAATTTTATGCTAGGAATTAAAAAAAAATTCTTTAAGAGTATTAAATTTAGTAACATTTTACACTTCCAAGAATAAAAAAATTTCAGACGAATTTAAAAAAAAAATTAACAGAACACTTACAAATATGAAACTTATTAGGGACATTTTCATCAAACGGAAATCACCCTGTCATGACTCCAGAAATTCTGTTCTTTGAGTGATATTTTATTTTCTGCTTAGATTAGTTATATTAACTTCCCGTTTTTTAAAGCAACACGATGGCTATTTTGGGACGGACCTCGTCATTTTGAACCACGGTTAGATGACGAGGACGACACCTGAACTGGCACCCCTCTCTCCATATCAGCGGGAAGATGTTTGCCCTGACGGATTCAACGTGCAACTCAATCACACGACGGCTCTTCGGTGTAATTGAGTCTCAAACATTTTATTTCCTGACAAGATGATTTATTAACTTTGAAAATATTCACTATGCATGTGCATTTATTGGATAAAATAGCTCATCTCATACCAAAGTTTCAGAGCAACTTGCTTTTTTGGTCAAAGATTGGAGTGAAATGAAAAGGAATAGTGCAATTTTAACAATTTTCTCATATCTATTAATATTTATTAACTTTAACGGTTTCATTTCGGTTCACTTAAGAAAATATATTTTAACTACGTGATTGGGATTAAATAAACCGTTTCAATCATTGTTTGCAAATCAGAAATCAATTATGTAATGCTAATCAGATAGAAATGCATCAAACGTCTTTGTTTCTAGTTTCCATCGTTTTTCGTTGATTTCTTCTTAGCTGAGCACAGTAAAAAATCTTTAAAAATGACCATTTATATCGCAACTCGCCTCAACTTTAACTTTGTCATTAAAATTTTGAAATCGAAAATACAAGAGAGCTCATTTAAAATATCAGAATTTTTAATGTGTATTTATATTGTAAAAATTATAATAAAAAATATTTATTTAATGCATTATATTTTTTAACTTAACTCGCAGGCATATAAAAGGCGAAATTCTGTAGTTCCCTAAAATACTGTCATATTTCTTTAAAATAATGAAGAGAAGTTTTATTCAGATATTAAAACTGACGCTGGAATAGTTTTATATGAGATTTAAATGTTTCTTCTTAACACTTGACAGCTAAATTATTGATATGGGATTTTAAAAAATTTACACTAACGTTAAGTGAGGTTCAAATTCCTTTGTAGCAGTTTCACGTAGTTTTAAAGTATATCAGGTAGCATAAAGCATCAAGAAACGCGCAATCTTTTAAAATTAAATGCTGATATCAAAGCCATTAGCAACTGATTCTCATCAAAAAGTAACTTATCACATTTAAGAAATTATCACAAATCCGAAAGGACTTCAAAAACACAATGACTGAAGTAACTAATAGGTACTTTTGACATTTGATACCAAATTCATGCCTATATGGTAGTTACAGGAAGTATTCATTACGAGAATTTATCATCGAAAGGTAATTAATTACTCAACTTGATAAGCAAACTGAACACTTTGTACAAGATGAAATTAAATTCTCATCTACCTAATGTAAGGTGGCCTAAAAGAATTATAATCATCTGCCTGTGAACGACCATTTTTAAGTATTTGTTTTTAATATTTACGGTGATGTTTTTAATGACAACTGCTTCTGTCTTCAAAGGATGAATTAAATTCATTCGAATCAGGCTGTTTACTGACTGCAATTCATCTAAACGAGATTTATACTTAAGTGATAAAATAGTTTGCACCGAAGACAATAAATCAAATATTAATTTAATTTAATACATGGCATTTGGAATTCAAGGAAATTTTTGACGTAAGCCAAACTTTTACAGCTAAATTTTAATATGAAAAGGCAATACCTTACCAAAGGCAATATATAGAGCAAATAATATTTCATTTGGTATGCTACATCAATGAGTTATCATACGTTTTAGAAAAATAAAGCGTGTGAAGTATTTTTCTGGATTATGTTTGTGGTTAGGGTTTTCACTTCGCCTTCCAAAACATTCTTCCCACGCTTTGCTTTCTACATATTCATTTTATAAATATGTAGTTTAAACGAACTATTAACCAAAATTTTTATTTAAATGAAGAAAAAATTAAAATCTATAACAAAACACTTCCTTCCGCGAGCCTTTATTAGTGTAAAAATATTTGAAACACTGCAGATTTGTATTTAAAGTCGAATTAATGACAAATCCATATATCCACAGAATATCAGTAACTCATTGAATCAACCTACTGAAATGGAACACAAACTATTCTTTGGCATGATTATGTATTGCATCGACAATTCAGACCCATTAATTACCAATGCATTCTTCTTACTTTTGGGTAAATGCAAAATAAAATTTACAAACAGATTCAACAACATTCACTGCTTTAAATTTAAAAAATTACACAAGGAGATTTTCAATGCTAATTTTAGTTTTAAAGTTTTTCAAGAAAAGTTAATCTATTGAGGAACAGAATTCTGTTGCGAACATTAAAAAAAGTGAAGAAGCTATAGCCATTCTAAATTATCTTCATTTCATCTCACATGTAGAAATATTTAATTACTAAAATCGAACAGATTTCAGGGAAAAAATTTAAAAAATTCAAGCGATCTTCCAATTTTAAGTGGTTTTAATTAAAAGAATTTGATTAAATTTGTACAGAAATGAAAATGCAATAAATGGAAACCAACTATCTAAAGACAAAATTTATGTTTTGTGAATGCAAGCCATTTACTATGCATGTGTTCACAAGGCAACAAATGTTTATACAAATAAAGATGATTGTCAAAAAAACAATTTTTAAACTTAAAGTTGGGGAATGGAAAAAATTGTTTCGCAGTTGAAAATGCTTTTTATACTTATGATTTACTATTTGCAGGTATTTTCTACAAGGCTTACAAGCGTTGGTAAACGGAAGTTTACTATTACAGCATTTCAGAGATAAAATGAAAACAGCTACATCTTATTTATGATTATTAAATGAAAATAATGTATATAAAAATTAGTTCAAATTTATAGAAAAGTCAGGTTGCTCAAATAGCATTTAATCACAAATAAAATCTATGGACTAAAATTATGAAAAATTAGTCTTTTTAGAAACTAATTCGTTGAATTTAAATGTTACAAAAACTAGCGTTAATTCATTAAAATATAAATTCATAAAGAATCAACTATCTTTTAATTCAATGATCTCGCAGTTTTCCTTCTCTTATAACTTCAATATAATATAATACGGCATTTTAATAAACATAAAAAAATTTAAAACAGCTTTGAAAAAACTTTTTCAAGCTGTATAGAAAACTTATTTTAAAACTTTAAAAAATAATCAGAATAGCATATAGCCGTATTTGGAACATTAGAGGTATTTCATTTTTTAATAACCATTTCTTAACGAATACATCCAAAAATTACATAAATTATGATTCCAAACTTTTTTTCCAAATAAAAAAAAATGACTGCCATTATACTGAAATCCGAAGGCAAATTATAAATTCGGAAATATTTTTTAATCTTTCAGGTTTTTATTAAAGTACACATCAGCTAAGCAAAACTAAAAAATGACTTATTATACTAATGCATAATTTTCAAATATCAGGAATTATAATATTGATCTAAGTTTTAAATAACATACAGAAAGATTAATGTTTTCAGTAGTGAATACAACAACTTCTAACAATACGGAATTCAATATTTTTTAATTCATTTTTTGGCATGCTTTAAGTTATCTTCATTTCTATTATGTTGTCATATGGGATATTGTTGAAATTTTTCTGGCAGTCAATTTTTTAAAGGAGTTACAAGCTTATATACAAAATATACATATACTTTCTCATCCATTACTGGGCATAATTCAAGTGCAATTTTTTTTCTGTATATTTTCATTTTTTTATATTTTTCTTTTTTTTCTTCATTTTTTTAATATTTTTTTTTTCATTTTTTTCATTTTTTTATTTTTTCATTTTTTTAAATTTTTTTTATTTTTTTTATTTTTTTTATTAGGGTTTTTTTGCACTTTTTTCTCACTTTTATACATAAAATCAACAATATTCACATTTACAATTTGGACATTTTCTTGCAGTATAACATTAGCAACTATGCTCAGAGTTAAATTAAATTGCATACAAAAAGTTCATATCTTTCCATTTCAAGAGAATAGTGGAGTTTTTATGCATCACACAACTCCATAAATTATCATACAAAATGTTACAAAGACTATTTCCTTCATTCTCAATTTGACATATGTATCCATTGAGAATATGTATACTCACATACATACGGAAAATTCTTAAAATTTTAAGATACATCTTCCAATTTCATTTTAAATATCTTTTTAAAACGTAATAAAATTGAAATTTCGGAGGCACAGCAGTTACTAGGAATAAGGCTTCCTGTAAACTCGGATTGCACAGAAAATATTTTTGAATAAAAATCAAGAGAAATTTTCGTTATAATATCCTACCTTATCCTGAAATAAAGCAATTACACCAGAATTTATCCTAAAATAAAAGTTTGGAGTAATTACTTTTGTGGCAATTCGGCTTATGTAGTCTATTTCAAGTGATCAAATTAAAGTTTTACACAACATTATTATTCATTTTCAAACTGAAAGTATAATTGCTGACTGAGAGACCAAAATTCAATCAGTTAAATAAATTTGAAAATGTTTCCTTAAAGAAAAGTAAATTACTTTAGGGTAAAAGAAGACTTAAGCTTCTTTTATAGTTAAAAGTGCTAACTTTTTCCACTTTTGAGACAGTTTACAGTTTTTTTTTAATGAAAAACTTCTCTTTCTCTATATTTAAATAAAATTGCAATATTTTTATCTTTTGATAAAAATTAAAAAAATTAAAGATATTGAAAGGTAGGAATTAAAGTTAAAATATTAATAATTAATCGTTTAACAATTATAAGATGGTATAAAGTCTCGATATTATCAACAATTTATAAATGCTTACAAATATTTTATCAGGCAAAATAAATTCTCTTAAAGCAATAATCCAATTCAATACATTTTTAGCGCCAATGTCGAAATGAAATAATTAAGAAATGAATCCTTAAGAAACATATGATGAAATTTCGAATTCCATTTCAGAAAATTTATGATGAACAATATTTTTACTTTCTATATCAATTCATAAAGTTTGTATCCATTATTTTACTAGGTTTATATGTTTAACTTCTTATTAAGTGGAAAATGCTACAATTTGAGAAAACTGCACCATCATAGAAGCATTATAGAATTGAGGATAAGTAAAATGTCATTATTGACACCAATTATTTCTATGTCATCTGAGCAGCCTCCAATGTCAATTGCAGAACACTATTATATAGAAACATCGTCATAATACTGATAGCCTATTGATGTTGGAAGGTGGCGGTCAAATGAATGAGTAGATCTCCCTACGAGATTCTGATGAAAGCTCATTTGCAGAAGTTGCGAAACGGCTTATTTCAATGCCATTTTCAAAGAGACTGCAGAAATGTCGCGAATGTAAAAGGATATCTGCTGAATTGAAAATTCATCTGTTCCAAGTTTTTTTGTTGTTGTTTGTAGTGCAACAGATCTTTTCTGCTATCTTCAACATTACAATTGCATCGCATTTCATGCTATTAATCAATCATAGCAACACAGCTCTCCTTCAGCACACATATGTCACAGTAGTGGGAAGATAGAGCGATTGTTCGATAGAAGTGGTAGGAAATGTTCTAGTAAGCATGAAAGTCAGTATTTGCAATCAATGGAGTTCAGCTAGGTTGTAGACACCATGCTACTCCATATTATATTGCTGCTCCATGATTTTTACAAATGTTTGTGCTTTCTTTGTGAGATAAATAAAAGAATTATTTAATCTGAAAGTACTTATTGTACTATTGGTATGTAATTTGAAGAATATTTACTTCATCTCCATCAATAAACAGTTGTATTTTTGTCTATGAATGGACAAGATTTCTCATCCAGTTAACACACACTGTCAAATACTAAGTTATCAGCGTTGAAAAAGTCCTCGACTTAGTTGTATCTACCCATTAGTCCAAAATTTTTTTCTTTGTAGATGCAAAATTTGTAAAAATGTCCGACAGGCCGTCCATGTTTATTGCCGTGGAAGAGGAGAATAGATTATCTATGGCAGTTGAGATGACAGTAGAGAGAAGACTATATTCAAAAGCATCCAGCGCTTTCTAATAGTCTATTCTACTGCTGATGCATCAGTTCGGTGGAAGACGGCTTAACAGGCACCTCCTGTTGATAGTCCAAATAGAGAAAGATATCTCTTTTACACAACTATTTGGGTAAGGCAAGTAGATATCTTGCTCCACAAGCAACCAGTACTTCCTAGAAGTGTTCAGCTCAATGGATGGCTGATCTGGCAGATATTTCCGGTTAATAGTCAGGAGAGGAGAGATTCTCCACGGTACAGCTGCGTGGATATATAAGTAGATAGATTTCTTCCAAAAATCCCCTAATATTTTTTGTAAAATTTAATTTTAGAGTACTTTCAGTTTTCATAAAAGCGTATGAAAACTTCCGAGGCTGCAATTCATTGGAAGATAATTTTGGCAGGCACTTCTTTATAGTCCTGCAAGAGAAGATAAAAATATGGGATGCTTTTGGAGAGGATTAACAGTCTGCAGAGGCTTCGGTTCAAGAGAACTCTTAAGTAGTAAACATAATGAAACGAATTTATGAAACTCATCTTTCTGTAGACTTTTCCAATGAGGAACACTGAGCAGAAAGAGTTACATAGTTATCAAGATGTCTGTTGGGTTTTAATGAAGCTTTTCCTATACGGTTCAAGCATTTTCTTTCCACCCGAACACGAACCTTGGACTTCCGATAACAATATTCATAGTAGTTACGAGAAGATCACAACACAGTC
This sequence comes from Argiope trifasciata, assembly GCA_026543055.1. Taxonomy (NCBI): domain Eukaryota; kingdom Metazoa; phylum Arthropoda; class Arachnida; order Araneae; family Araneidae; genus Argiope; species Argiope trifasciata. Next base: position 27,230 of record JAPMOQ010000210.1, on the reverse strand, counting down.
TAGATTCTTGCAATACAGTTGTTTCATTTCTGCTAATTAACAGTAAATATCGATGCAAAGTTCCAGTAAGAAATGTCAAGTCATATTGTAGTCAAGAGAATGTAGAGCAGAATGTAGCTCTACATCAACAGAATGTAGAGCTTTGCCGCTTTTGAGAAGCAACTACTTTCACAGTTTCAATGTTGAGTACAAAAGGCATCTCAATCCAAGGCACACAAAACAGCAGTCATTATCTTCAG
>JAPMOQ010000210.1:0-26981 GCA_026543055.1 Argiope trifasciata | reverse complement strand
AAAGCAATTAAATTTTAAAAGTATAGATTTAGTACAAAGCATATCAAGTTTCTACTTCACCTTAAAAAATAAGTTGTTAGACAATGTTACCTTAAATTTTTTCTTATGAAAGGATCAATAAAGCATTTAATACATTTTAAATAGCATTAAATCAATATTCATTCATATTCGAACACAAAGCAACTGCATGACTGACTAGTAAATAGAGCGTTTCTGAGAAATACTTCAACACAAGCACAACACTTTTACTGTTTTTTTAAGGTCACGTTTATGTTAAAAAATCTTTATACTTAATCCTCATTTATTTTCATACATAAGTTCTAGGTAAATTCGTGTATCATTTTTTCAAACGAAGATTTAAATATTATGCATTTTTTTTAAAGTGGCAAGCTCGCCTTTTTTTTTTTTAAGTGGCAAGCTCGCCTTTTTTTTTTAAAGCGGCAAGCTCGCTTTTACAGTTTCAAGCTTTCATTTATTTTATGCATTCATTTTTAATATCAAAAGCTTGTTTATTTTAATCCTGAAAATAAAATGCTGCTTTCAAAACTTCTCAGAAGCGTTCGATTCACTGACACATAAGATAAAATTCTAATTCAAAACACGAAACATACATTGGCGCAAAAATGATCGATGCTGAATTTTCAAATATCATATTTTGGGGTCCCAGTCTTAAGAAAAGAAACTGTTCAAACATTATATTAATAAAATCTATAGAGAGAAATCAGAGCACCAACAACAGTAAACAGCAACATTTAAAAATTTTGGAATCATTTCATAACTTGTTATAGCTATTCTTAGTCCTTAGTTTCTAATAGATTATGATTACATTAACTTGTAAAATTAAAGTGTTTTTAATCAAACAAAAAGATTTATGTTTGATTATGATGAAAAACAACGAAAATAAACGTTATATTTAAGCATATTTATATAGAACCTTTGAGAACTCATGCAATAGCATACATCTGAAGCTAAGGTATGACGATTTCTTTCCTACAACATTTAAAAAATTTCTCAAAACTAAATGAGCAACCTTGATATACATTAACCATGAAGAAATAATCAGAAAGAAATAAGTTAAATTTAAAATTATAATACACTTATAGTGCGTATAATCAGTCGCATTGCTGTAAAAGTAAACTTCTTAGACGAATAATTGTATACAGCTCTCTTCAAAATGTATCTTGTTTTTAAAAATGCACTTTTAACACGAAACATTATCCAATTGCAAATTTATTATCATTGACATTTAATAAGTTTTGCAATATACGAGATTTCATCTTTTCTAGCGATTTCAAATTATGATTGTAAGATTTCCTTTCCCAAGTAGAAAATTTATTAAATTAATTTTGTTAAAAATTGGACTAAAATTAATTTTAAAGGGAAATATAATTTACAGCAAAATTGTACCAAGTGTGAAGAATAACTTTAGATTATATACTTTTGATTAGCAAATTAAATTCAATAACCATGTGTATCTTTACTGATTGAATATTAAAATTTCCTTCTAGTAGCAATTAAGTTTAAAAATTTAAATGAAATGTTAGCCTCTAGTAAGTTTTATCCGTACCAACGGTTAAATTTTTATTTAATATCGCAAAATTAAAGTACCATTCTTTTGAATAAATGTCAGTTACCTCTTGAAACAATCAGATCCAATAATACAGACCTAACTACAAAAAATAATTGCATTTTCGTCTTTTGCATAAAATAGAATTTGAATCCTTAATTACTTCATGAAATGAAGGAAGAAAATGCTTCATTTTATTCATCATTTTTGAATTATCACCCAAAATGGCATCAAAAATTAGAAAAAATTTCTAAATATTCTTCCAAATAGAGTAACTTTCATTAACGAGCGTTAACTACATTCAGCACCGAAGTTGTATCTTCCTAAGATATCTGCTTCAGATTCGAATTATTCCGAAACAGAAAGAGTAAGATGAATGCATTGTTATCTGAAGATTTATTATTTTATTTCAGACAATAAAGATCAAATATCTTGGCAAATATGTAAAAGCACAGGAGCACCAGAATTCGATCCTAAAGGCTTTTAAAATTTTCAGTATTTTAATGAAGAACTTCAGATTTTCTCTATAGAGCTTCTGAAGTCAAATATACAAAAGATTTCATTCATAGGAAGCTTCGAAAATTAAAAATTAGCATTCTGTACTTTAAATTCAAAATTAATTGAAAAATTCAGAATCATTTCGGGGGGGGGGGGAGAAGGCAATGAAAATTGAGAATCAACAGTCATTTCTTTTAAAATAATAAAATGATGGAAAGCAATTTTCATTTACAAGTTAAAAATCATGATTATTTAAACGATCAAAATTCATAGGCAGACGATTGACTTTTGATAAAAATTGCTGACTTGAGATAATTGCCCTTTTTCAAATGAGATGTCTTATATCCTACTTGCTGTTAGTTAACAGTATGATAATGAAACTGGTTTTTTTAATATATACAAAATAAAATACTCATTGAATACTTCCATAAATCTAAGAAATTATTGAAAGAAACGTGTATATTAAGTATTGTAATAATGATGTCAAATTTGACTTGTATTAAATGGGGATCCTCCGTGTGAAATATGAAACTGCCGACATGGAACAAAAAAATTACATATTTAATTAAACAATAAATCAACCAAAGGAATTTGAAACATGTCTTGAGCAGCAATATTTCCGCTAAACTAGAAGGTGGCCTTGTGTATTTATTTCATTTAATTATAAATTAGCGTTCTTTTCTCAAAACTTCTCTCCACTCAGTTTCAAATTGGAATTTTAACAGCAATTATTTTAGCAGTTTCCGAGTCGAATTGGGCAACGAAATTCCCCCGTTATACTTGCAAAGGCAATAGGTTTTTTTCGAAGATAATATTATACCATGCAATTTTTTTAGCAAATATTGCATCTTTTGAAAGATTCGTTCTGTATCTAAGCATTAATTCGTTGCTTTCAAATCTTAACTATAAAAAGGCATTTCTACCTGTATAAATTTATTAAGATTCCTTATCGAAGCTTAGGCAGCATTTAGCCTTCCTAAAGAACCTCTTTCATTCAGAGGATATAGCCCATTGTAAACACTGTTTGTTTTGAAAATTTTTAAAAATTGGAGAATGCACTCCAATTTTTGGTACAAAATTCTAAAAAATTTATTCTAATCTTTTTCTTTATTAAAAACGGAATAAATCTTTTTATATTACAATGGTACTCTTTATTTTTATTATATTTTTTATTAATGTAAGTATTTTTGCTTTAAATTTTGTAGTGTAATATTAAATTGTGCATAATTTAAAATATTTAAGCATAAATTTAATATACAAGTTTGACTCCTATAATAAAACATAAGCATTTTGCAAAAAAAAAATTAAACAAAAATTTAATTATTTGACACATGCAGCTTATCTTGCACTTTTACTGCATACAATGTCCTACGAATGAAAATTCAAAAACTTTTTGAAATAATAAAAATGCGGGAAAATACATTTAAAATTGAACAATTGTACTTCGCCAACATATTTCTTTTATCACCGGTACATGAAAATCTTCCTAAATATCAAAAGGTACTTTTATAAAAATGAGAAGATGGGAGAATAAAAATAACTATTCCAGTAATTTCGATAAGTATTTCCTTAAATATAGAATAACAGGCTGACAATGATTTGGGATAACTTATAGCGAGAGGCAATTTTGGAGGTCTTCGGAAGGAAATATGGCAATAAGAAAAATGATTAAAATATGCGGTTTCGAAACCAAACAGTTTACAAATATCTTACAAAAGTAGGTAGAACGCGCCTTACTTCACATCAATTAAGAGGTTCGTGTCTGATATCCATTTCACTTACCGCTGGTCACAATATTTTATGCAAATAACTAATTTTCAACCCTTTAAATTGTTGCCTTATTTTTCCCCTAGTAAACTGTAAGTAAAAACGTTAGTCGCAAATTATCTCCATTTCCTACTTTGTATTGAATTTGCGGGAGTTTTCAGAAGAGGAGGAATCCAGGTAAACTTCACGAAATCATATCCATATTCTGCAATTAAACTTGAGCAGTCAGGGTTCATTTGAATCTCATTTGATTTATATATTTTATTCCATAATTCTTTGTACTAGATACAATATAATGTTTATTTTGAAAACTCATCAAAACGCTGCGTTTCTTCCAATGTAACAGATTGTTTGACTTGCATAAATTGCTATTAAACCTCAAAATATGCTAATCTAATCAAGACGCTTATTCTGCAGATCTGAAGACAATGTCAAAAAAAATATTATACTGATAGAAGCATCACAAGAGTTTTATTAAAACTTCTTACACAATTTTTGCTACCTCTCAACTTTTATAGCACTCAATAAATCAGCTAGTTAAGCTTTTAAATAACATTTTATAAATTATGAAATATTTAAAACTTTTCAGAGAGAATACTTCAATACAAAACTTTGCCTTGTGATAAAATGCAATTTTTCTAGAATGAAACAATATATGTCGCACATTTTTTTTCACATGCAAAATGTTTTTTCTACCTGTTTAAACATGTTTTGAATAGATGCAACAAAAATAGAGTTTACGTATATTGCGTAAGAGCATAGGTTCGTTGTTTCGTGAGAAAATGTCACAATCCGCTTTTAAAAAAAGGAATTTAACGAAGCCCATGCATGTATAAATAATGCAGGGGAGGAGTATTGGATTTTTACCCATTTTTGATATCTTTAAATAACGAATACAAAAGAAATAAACCTAGACAAATAGCAAATTCCAGTTATTAAAGGTGACATAATTACTGAAAATAAATCTGATGGGTATGTACTAAAACTATCAACTGCCATAACAAAAAGCGACGCTTTATTCGACATGAAAACACAAAGACATGCAAAAAATCCAACCAAAGCGTATACTAGATTAGCATTAGCAGTAAATACGTAGAAATAAGAAAAGCAATGGTGAACAACCGTAAAAGAAACGGATGCACAGATGGAATTTACAGGGACAGAACTTATTCACATAACTGCATCACCCGAGCCACCTGCTATTCTGAATTGAAAACTGATCTGCATGACCAAAACTCAACTGACCGGCCTGCAATCAGCTTTATTTCTCCGACTTATAATTTCCATGACAAGGCACGAATTTTTAGAATTTAACTCGAGTACTCATGGAGCAATAGCCAAAATGACTGTATTTTCAGAAATTTTCCAATTTCTCGCCTAAATAACCCAATTCATCAACAAAGGACCGGGAATTTTGTCGAAAAATCCGAGGATCATTGACTCGGTATTTGTTTCATCGATTGCTAAAACTATTTTTGTTAAAAAGGAGACTTAAAGGAGGATTTGCTCTGACAATATCACAAATTCGATATGAAAAAAACATTTTTGAGCTCAAGATGGATTGTAAAGTAATAGGCAACAAAGAGAATATAAGTATATAAAAGGAAACCATACCACAAAAGGCTGTTACGAAAGATGTTAGGCAATTGTGACAAATCTAAAATTATGATCTTCATTAATTCAGATTTTTTAAAAGTTATAGAAGGTTGATTTTTCTTGCTCTCGTTTATCAAAAATCTAAAATTTAACAAAATGGCATAAGTAATGATGTTAAAAAAGTACCATTTCAATCCTGACAATTTGAAAAGTGACGCATGATTGACTATTCAACACTGATTGGACTGCTTTATTCATGTTCGAAGACTAATTTTGCAATTCTTCGAAATATGTATGAAATTTCATTAAACTGCGACTATCAAGGTCCTATCAAATAGAGAGTAATTTTTATCAGGCTATATTTAATCATCATAAAGCATTTTTTCATCAACATCTCCCCTGAACTGACAACACGAAAAGAACCTGAAAATTATCAAGCAGATTTACACAAAAAAGAAATTTCCTTTTTGGAACTCTGGTTTATTATTAGTTTCAAATGTGCCAAAACAATGCTACTATTTAAAAAAGAATTCGCTGGATATTTTATTCTATTAATGTAGATCAAAGTATCAAAACGTATAAATTAAATTATCAGAAATAAGAAAAACATCTGTTTCTTCCCTATTTCCAGACTGTGTTATGTTACTATGAACTTGGACTCAATAATTCTTTATTTGCAGCAACTTCCTATGAAAAATATGTTGGTACGTGATTATTTCCGTATTTTCAGATATAGTTTTTTTCTATAGATCTCGAATTCTTTTATTCTCTTATACGAGTAGAATTTTCAGAATCAATATCTGCTAATCATTCTTCATTAAACATATATTGAATATATTGATTACACAAAATATTGATTACAAATAGGGAAACCTTTCACCTTTCCTAGTTGATTGGGTGGGTTTTAATGGCGCAAGACCCAGAGTTGGCTATGCTGCGCCAAAATACAGGCTGCGAATCTATTATCACACGATAAAATGAAAATAAAATTGTTTTCTCCAAGCTAAAAGACTGATAAAGAAACATATCCAAAAGAGGCATTTAAGAAAGGTACGGAGCATTAAATAAGATAAAAGTTTATGGTTAAAAAAGATTCCCCAAAAAATGATATTTATAATATTAAAGTCAATAACTCTTAAAAATGAGAGAATACTTCGACGAGTTTGTTCTCCAATCAGTTCAAGCAAATCTAATGAACATACGATGAAAATTAAATTGCGGGCATTCAATTAAAAACTGCAAGGCTCACTTTACAATCCGAGCACATCGGTACCTTCCTAATTGTTCGCTGGTGTTGCAAAAAACCCAATATTTGATTATTATTCTACTGTTTACTTAACATTTGTGGTCAGCATCACATTCCACCAGAAATTTAATTTCTAGTAGGAAGCCGGACGGCATTTAGCAGTAGATTTCGCTAAAGTTTCATAAAAATGTACTTTTTCTTTATTCAAAAAGAATTTAAAACACCTTTTCTGAATCATAGATAAGAAAATCAAACATGAATTTCATCTTGAATAAATTCCTTTTTGAAGATGAAAATCGTATGAAAAAGCAGATTCCTATTTCGAAGTTTGAACATTCCTATTTAAATAAAATTTATTCATTTTCATAAACAAAGACTTTTGAATAATTAAATTTTAGGAAACCCTAACAGCTTTTCTCCATAAACACACTCAGCGAAATTTCCTCTCGGCTATTTCATACTTTTCTAATAGCTATCTCACTCAATGATAAGATTTAATTTTCATAAGCAAATATATTTCTTTCAAGATAACTTGAACAAAACCAATTGACCAATGAAAATTCTTTGTTGAAGAACTGCATTTTTGATTACTCACTCGTAAAGTTTCAGCAATAACACGAAGAATTGAGACTAAGAAGAAGATTTCTATTTAAAATTAATTAATATTCAACCACTAAAGCAAGCCGTGTATATGAACCACAGTCATGATCAGAATTTGTCTTTCATCGTTTGACTCAAAAGAATCTTTCAAATTTCTGAAATGTTCTCAGAACGTAGAGTGCAAATTCCTTTTCAAACAAATTTCGACGCATTTCCTGTATTGCAAAATCTAGAACTTTATGCGGCCTAACTTTTATCGCTTTACTCAGGTGCGACTTATGACTGAAATTTTTGATGGCAGTTTTAGCGTTATAAGTCATTTATCCTTATTTCTCCTCTGATTTAGTCATTAAAATTGCATGCTATTAAAAGCATTTCAGTTTGAAGACATGACACATTTCTGAAGCAAAAAAAAAAAAAAAAAAAAAAATGACCTTTACAAAATTATAAGAATAATAATAAGTAAAACAGTAGGCTCAGTTAAGCTTAATTGTTTGATTAAATTAATAAATTTATACCGAAAATACTTAAGGCATTAAAACATCAGTTATTGCATAAAAAACTAATCGATCTCAACAATAATGAAATTGGAATTCGAAAACGCCAAATTTCGCTTTTTCACGAAGATGTGTCATGTCTCAATTTGAATTCGCTAATATGTCTTCAATGCAAAATCTCCCAGGACATTTACGTCTACTGAAGTATTCTACATCACGAAAAAATTAATCGAAGTTCATTGCAGGTTCGTAAGGTATAATCGTAGATGTCTTAAATTTCTCTTATAACGTATCAAGAATTTCACAAAGCTATAACTTTATGTCATAAAGCGTTCATTTTAATGTTAACATTCCTATGAACTTCCCCAATTTATATTGGGAGATGCCATGTCTATTCAACTAATGTTCTTCCATGGTTAAATGAATAGATTTAGTAAGGATTTATTAAGAAAAATTTATGGCGTATAAGGCCAAAATGTTTAAATCTACGTTTCCGTGGAAATATGCCTTGCCTGAATTTGAAAACAATTTCAATTTCACTAATTTTCATTCGCTCGTAATATAATGAAGGAATGTGTTTCCGATATATAAATACTAAAGACGCATAATTCTTAAGGCCCAACTGCTTGCATCTTATTTGGCAAAGAAAAAGCATCTTATTTGGATACAATAAAACGTATGTCGATCGTTCCCTCTGTTTTATTGGCACAAGGTATGGCGTTTAAGGAATTAGTTGATTCAAATTTTGGCAAAAATAATTAAATGCCAAAAATACCTTTAACACGAAATTACATTTTCAATGTATATATTAATCTTGTCGACACTTGGAAATGGGTATTTTTGAATCAAAGGGTCTCTAGAATCCATTTTACACAGGAACTATCTAAAGAGGGCAGTCAACGCCTTTTTAAATCACTACAAATCTTACGCCATTCTAATCAAGACAAAAAATAATTCGTTTAACTCATTCACTGCCCCGAGATAAATGGAATTCGATGATATTTCCATTTTTGCTTTCAGAGGAATAAATGTACAATTTTGTAGGACAATAAGTATGTGAAACTATACAATACTTTAATACAATCCATACATTTATCATTAAAGTAACAGACAGATTTACAATATTTTGTAATGTTCCAGTTTTCCAGAAAGATTACAGCACATCTGTCCTACGGCGATGCTAAAATTCGTAGCAAAGTAATTTTCAGTGAAAATTTACAATGATTCAACTACTTCAAGATCTAAAACGCACAGAAACAATGAAGTAATCCACAATTTTCGGTAAACTGAGCTATTTATAGTAAAGCAGGCGTTTTATTTTGACAACTTTGTACAGGAGTGGAAGTAATGAAATTTTCATAAGAAACGCTGGCAAACGTCATTCATTTTCAGTATCATAGCTTATCATTTATGTTATATTTCGTAATATTGCCATTGCAAGATACGGCTGATAAAGGATTTTTATTACAAAACATAGCCCATATTTCTTTAAATTCTGCCATTCAAACCGAAGATGAAATAATTTTCTCAAATTAAAATGTTTTTTAAATATAGCTTTTAAACAGTTAAGTAATATTGTAAAAGCTCAGAACATCAAAGGCACCTGAGCAAAAGTTATTCTCTGGGGCATGAATATTGGGTAAAGCTTTTATCAGATTAAAATCTCTTAGGGTTTAATTCTACGCGGTTAAATTCATTAATCAACCTTAAAAAGAATTCAAAAACGGGAAATTCTATAGATCTCAGTGGCTACTTATCACACTTACTACCGTTACTGCACAATTCTACTTCAATATTTTTTAGGAATATTCTATTTTATAAGTAACAATTTTATTTTTGTGAAACCTAAAATAAACTTGCGAATTTTGATGCATCACTCACAAAAATCAATCTCAGTTATCACATTTATTCTACAGCGTTTTGCAAATGGATATTTTCATTAAAAAAAAATGACGTTGGATCTTAAGCTGTGCCTCTAATAAATCAGGGTTATTTTTTAAATGTTTTTAATAACCAGAGTTATTACATGATAAACTTTCTATTCGATAGAAGATTAACAGGCAGTTTAATAAGTAAATTCAATATGAAAAGCAAAGAAATAACGCGTGATTTCTTTCAACAGAACAGAATTTATTCACTTTTAAAATCCTTAATATAATCTCGTAAGCAATAAATTTTCATATTTTGGTTACATATTCACTCGATTTGTTTTGTAATGAAGTTCAACCTAAGTGAAATTTGGAGTCGTAATAGTTCGGAGAACGAATGACGTTTGACACTCAGCAGACAACTCTATACTTTGCAAAGCATTCCAACATCTCCAGCAGTGAATGAGTTAAAACTGCCTCAAAATTCTGATACATGACTGCAATTCAACGTCCTTTTAAAAATCACTGTTCAAATTCCTTCCACTTTTGTGCAATACCAAATTTCCCTCCCTTCCCAATCGGCAAACAGCGCCGCAGGAACAAAAGTTCTTGCTCGATTCACAGTGCGTGATCAGTGCGTCCCTTCCCGAAGAATGCCGAGTCGAGAGAATCCCTCCAACGAAACGAGAAGAACGGTGGAGCTACACAGGCAGGATCGTGACATTGATTAGATCGAGAACTTCCTTATGCTTACTCATGTGCAGTTAAGTAACCGCATTAAAATATTCACATTTGCATTGTACACTTTTAAATAAGATTCCATTAAAAATGCATCAATAACACTTCATTACAATTATGAGCTCCTTGCTTTCCGATGACCACATGATATGACGCGAATGCTACAACAATAAAACAATTTAGTTTATTTCTGGTTTCCTGCGCAATGCTATTCATTCATAATCACTCATTTATTCCTAATTGTAATGCATTACAGCTTTTGTGCGAAGAGCTTATGTATAATCACCTTTGAAGTAGAGGCGGTTTAAAAAGTTTTTTAAATATTTGTTCTCATTCTCTGGTAGGTTTGCAATGACGTGTCGATTTTAACCCGGGTTCTATATTGATTTTGTATTAGGTGTTTTTTTATTGTATTTGAATTATATTTTGAGTTTCACAATGTTCTAAAATATTACATGCTAGCTGGAACCTGGCGCGTTGCTGCCACAAAAGAAATAATTTTGGAAAGATCATTTGAAATTTAACTGTTTTGTATAATTACGCTTAAATAGAAGTAACGTTATTTTGGTATCGGAAATGAATGCATTCATTGAAATGGAATGATATATAAAAGAGAAGTGGAAATAATCTTTATTCTTTTTTTTCCTACTTTATTATTCATGAGCTTTAGGGTAAGCATTTTTTTGTTTTTGTTTTTCCGTCTTCAGCAGAAACAAATGCATTTCTTGACTGCCCGACTTGTAAGCATCCGGCATACAATTGGTTATATGAAAAACATTGATTTTTGGGGTTTAGATCGCACACTTGGAAGTGATTGACCTTCACCCTTGCTGCCGCAAGTCGAATGGGGAAATGAGTCATTTGCAATGAAAAGAATGTTGGTGGGAATAATGGGAATGTGTGGAGTGAGAATATCTCCATTTGAAGCTGCTTTAAGGATATCTTTTGCGATTCATATAATATTCGTTCAGAATTCTCAAGATAAATGATAAAAAACGTAACTAAAATATTTTATTTTAAAAATTGATTAAAAGCAAAAAAATATATTTATGCCATAAAATCATTGATATAGTCGATTAATAATTTTTTTAAAAAATTTTAATGATGCAAATTTTTGTGATCTAATCTTTCCGCAAAATACTGCAAATAACATTATAGTTTTATTAAATTTCAAACCTATAGGGTTGATTTCCCCTAAGTTTTCTAGTATACTCTCTACTAAAGTTATTAACTCAGGGGACGACTTGCATAGCATTTACGAACAATATCTACGAAATAATTAACTCTAGATTGAATTTAGCATTTTCATTTAATCTGTTTCGAGTAAAGAGTTATTTGGAGGTTAATTATTGGTAAATAGATGCGTCAAATCAGAGATAGATGAGATCATGAAATATATTTTTATACAGATTACATAATTTTTCAATGCCTATAGCCAACGGGTAGGTGCAAGTTTTATCGCAATCGGATGAGCGGTTCGGCAGCCCAAAAGAGATCTTTATTTATAGAGATAATTGTCTTAAATGTTGAGGAATGATTTGAGCCATTTTTTTTTTTTTTTTTGCTCCTGTAGCGTTTGCACTACATCTAACAAAAAGTCTGAACTATATTAATTTTATTCTTAACTAGTCAAATCCGCATTCTAATTTTTTATGCGACGATTCATTAATTCTTTTGTGAAATCAATCCCTTTATTTAAGCGATAAAGAACCGTATTCTTGGCATTCATTCCTTTATCGGTAAATTAGTGTAAATTATTAGTCCTTTCCTTACGTGTATTATTGAAATTGTTTCATTGTATTTTATTTTTCTTTCAATTGGACTGGTTACAACAGAAAGGCCCTTGCTTCTCTCATGACATCTGTAAAGAGTTTGAATCGAGCAGAGGAATTTTATTCTCATTCCATTGACAGCCACATATCGAAATATTAAATTAAGAAACCTGGGAAATCAGAGATTTTCAAACTAGTAGACACAAGAGGGATAAACCTTTCGTCCAGATTTTGATTAATTATTCTAAAGATATAACTAGCAAAAAACTAATGCAAATACATTTTAAACGCATTGCTTCGCCAACTGTTCCTGCTGACAAGTTTTCCTGATATTAGATCAAAAATATGTTAAAATAAAATGAATACCTTTTAAAAGTAGATTTAAGTTTCATAAAATACTTAATAAGACTGAAGGTGCATAAATTATAAAAGAAATAATTTCGATAGGTTTCTGTAAAAATACAATAGATTTCTGCATAAAAATTTAATTCTTAAACAGGAAAGATTTTTTGCAATGACAGTATTTTGAATAAGGCAACTCATTTCACTCCCGCTCATCGGGTTTGCTCAAGCTAACGACTCCAGTCAAGTCGATTAACCATGCTTGAAATGTGGCCAAATAAATTGGTCTAGTTGTTGAAGCTCGAGGCAATGTCCCGGTTTTGTTTTTCAATCTCTCGGAAACGGAGGTCTATAAAAGACAAGCATTCTCTGATGATGCCCAGATGTCATACACTTTCACATGAAAAAATTGGCGAAATCGATGCACTAATTTTGGTTTAATCATTTATTTTAAATATATATATGGGCCTATTTTGTTTGCGAAGCATTAAAATTCAAAACATTTAGTTTCATAATCGGTTCACATAAATTTAGATATCCAATTCACATGAAATGGCTACATATTTAAGTTGAAAACACAGACACGGTATAGCAAATACATTCTTTAATGTTTAAAAACTTACAACAAAATAGTGCATTTAAGTTGCTTTAAGCAAAATATGTATTCTAATCATTTAACTTAGTTTAATACTTAAGTTCTCACATAATTCTTTTTTACCACATTCATTTAAGGGCGATAGCGATACATTATAAGTGCATCAGGCCCATATAAACATTATATCTGAGAAAGATTAGGGCCTCGAACTCAATGCTGGCCTAAGCTAATAAGCATTTTAATGTTCAATATTTACTGAATATTATGCTTAATGCATTTTAGTTAAATATGTTCAGCTTGCTATTCTATACATTTTGATTTACAATCATCTTAGAAGTTAACGACACGGTAAAATTTATAATCATAATTATTGAAACTGTGGTTTGGAAAATAACTTAAAATGCTGCAAGTTAATATTCATTTATGAATTTGGATATTGTAAATCGAAGAAGTATATGCGAAAGAAAAAAAAAGGAACGATTGACTTTTGATGGAGAATAAACATTTGTGTAATTAAAATGTTACTTGACAGAAGTGAATTCGAAAATTTTATATTAAATACAAGACAACTCGGGCGCGGTGCAGTGTAAGAATTATTAAAATAAAAATTTTACTACATATTATATTTTAAAATTTAGGAAAATATTTTAATTGATTAAATTAATTTTTGCAACAGGTGTATTTAGCTTTAAAAAATGAGAAAACTGACGATGCTTCATTATCATAGTGGCCATAGGAAAGCAAGACAAAAAAAATCACTTTCATAACATTTAAAGAAAATGCAAAATACTCACTTTACGCCACTAACAGCATATCAATTTTGAAGTGTTCATGTTATGACTACTAACCTTTAACTGCTGAAATCCCTTCCTATGTAAACATTTATTCACAAAAAAGAGAACGAAAAGAGCGAAACATTCTACTACACATTAAAAATTGAAAATTTAAAGGAATGCATTCATCATTTCTTTTATACAAGTTTCTCAAAAAAGCATTTAACTAAAGGAACCACTTCTAGCAGGTGTTGCTAGGAACAGCGATAAAATGACAGCGTATTCGCCCCTGACTCTTACTCTCTCTGGTACACTTATGCTTAAATTTATTTAATTCTTACATGTTTAAAAACAAAATTCAATAAGATGACATTAATGAATCTTGGGAAAATAAATATAATTTTTTTTAAAACTAAATACTTGCTGGAATTACTCTGCTAGCAATAAAGGTATGTATGTGTGCGGACATTGGCGTTCTACAAATCGTTGAATCTACAAGTTCCAAATTCAGACATTAAAAAATGACAATTTTATAAATAAAACATTTTTGATCTTTGACAATCTTTTTTAATTTTTTTTGTCTACTTTCCTAAAACAACACCCTGATATTCAAACAATTTTCATGGTTTCAAGTATTTAATCTTGTGATTTTCCTTCATTTCTAAAAGTTAATGAGGAAGGATTTTATTTAACATCTATGTAATTTACAAGACGAATAAAAAAAAACTACAAAAATCTAAATTTAGATGAACCGTAAGCTCGTGTTTTCAATAGGAATATGTTTTTGGATTACTCTTTATTGAGTACAATGAATTTTTCCAATTAACAGAACATAAGGCAATTAAAATAACAGCTTTAAAGTCGAACTATGCAGAATCATGTATATGAAAAATTACATCTAAATAATATTTCAAATTAAACATAACCAACATCCCCAACAAAACAGCTGGTCACCAAAGGGAAACTAATGCAAAATAAAACTAATATAAGCTGCTTTTAATACTAATAAATATTAATGAATTAAGTTATGCTTTAATACTACTCAACAGTAAAAATTCCATCAATAATCCTTGTATATAAATTCAAAAACAATCAACAGCCTTTATGTACAATTTTCTTTAAAAAATAATTCAATACTCATTTCAAAATTAAACACGCACAGTTTTATGCACTTCGCCTTAAATTCTGCCACATAATTAGCTAGCTTCTTCAAACTAATGAATTTCTTATCTATGTTTTTATATGTTAAGGGAAATTACAGTAATCGTCAAAACAATTAGTTTCAGATTTTGATGAATCTCCTTGTTTCTGTAAGAATGTTTTGCCTGTCTGAACTCGAAAACTCAAAAACGCATTAAACTAGAAGAAATTCTGACATGATTCTATCACTAAATTTATAAACTTGACAAAATTTAGACGAAAAATCATTTTAAAGGATTGAAACAATAAATCCAGTAAAATAGTAAGGATTACACGTCAGGTCATTAAAGCAATTTAAAACTATGGCAATTTAATTGCCATAAAACTATGGCAAGCAATTTAAAACGCAAAAAGGCAATATTCGCTTTGAGTTTTACTATTAAGTCTAAAAGTTTTATCCTGCAGTTGCATTTGAGCAGATATTGAATTCTTGTTTTACATGGAATAAATTTCCTAAATAAAGATCACACTTCACTCTTTAATAAATTACAGCACAAAAATCACAACTTCTTAAAATAACTATTTTTTTTAAAAATAGCTACTGGGTTGTACATTTCAAAGTCTTCAAGAAGCAATTTAAAAATAAAGCTATAAGAACACTTACATAGACGGTCAGATGAAACGATGACGGTATGACGATGAGGACAAAAATATGTCCGTTTGGAGCCATTCCATTGCCTGAAACAATGAATTTCAGGAGTGAAAATAGAAATGCATTCAATTACAGATAAGCATGTTTAAATGTAAATATATAAATTCAAATCACAGCGAGAAAACAGAAGTTGATTTTAATACAAAATGTTACCGACGAAAAAATAAATTATGTGCGAAATTTGAACGATCTTCAACTCGTTTGCATCAATTCTCTCCCAAATGTTAATTTCGTCGATTAAAAATTAGTTGTTTCATTTTTCTAATCGGCTTGGAAAATAATTAAGTTTTTCATTTTTACTACTGACTCATGGTTGGAGAAAACTTAAACGTAGGACTCCTAATACACTGATGGAAAAAAAATCCCAACACTAGGAAGGAGCTGTGCTAGATAAACGAAATTTGGTAGGCGTGTTTATACATCTGAAAGATGACGTCGATTCAAATTTCGAGTTACGCGCGTAAGTGTGGTGCTAGTAGCAAACTATGAACATGCAAATGAGGTTTGCTTTAAATAAGCGCTGTAAGGTTCGTGATCGTTATTTACAGTTGATATTTGACGTAGTGGGTTAATGTTAGTCAAGGATGCCTCTGAGAAGACGAAGACATTATCAACAGCTCACTGAGTTTGAACGAGGTCGTGTTGTAGGGCTACGAGAAGGTGCGTTTCTTTCCACGATATTGCTGAAAGACTTGGCAGGAATCTATCCATTGTGCATGAGTATTGGCGGCAGTGGTCAAGGGAAGGTACTGCCTCAAGAAGACCAGGTTCCGGGCTGCCACGTGGTACTACTGAGAGTGAAGACCGTCGTATTCGGCGTATGGCTGTGGCTAATCGTACTGCGTCTGTAGCTGAAATTCGAGCTGCAGTTGGCACCACAGTGACACAACGAACTGTTACAAATCAGTACTTCAAGGACAGCTTCGAGTCAGACGCCCTGTACAGTGCATTCCACTGACTCCAAACCATTGCTGTTTGCGACGTGAGTGGTGTCAAGCTAGAGCTCATTGGAGGACGGAGTGGAGATCTGTTGTGTTTTCTGATGAAAGCCGGCTCTGCCTTGGTCGCAGTGATAGCCGTTTGTTGGTTAGAAGGAGGCCAGGTGAACGCCTGCTAGTGACCTGTCTGCGGCCTGGACACACAGGGTCTACTCCTGGAGTTATGGTTTGGAGAGCAATTTCGTATGACAGCAGGAGCACTCTCGTGGTTATCCCACGCACCCTGACTGCAAATTTGTACGTCAGTCTAGTGATACAACCTGTTGTGCTGCCATTCATGAACAGCATTCAAGGGGGTGTTTTCCAACAGGATAACGCTCGCCCGCATACCGCTGTTGTAACCTAACATGCTCTACAGAGTGTCGACATGTTGTCTTGGCCTGCTAGATCACCAGATCTTTCTCCAATCGAGCACGTAGGGGACATCATTGGACGACAACTCCAGCGTCATTCACAACCAGCATTAACCGTCCCTGCATTGTCCGCCCAAGTGCAACAGGCATGGAACTCCATCCCACAAACTGATATCCGACACCTTTACGACACAATGCATGCCCGTTTGCATGCTTGCATTCAAAATTCAGGCGGTTACACCGGTTACTAATGTACCAACATTTCAAATTTGAAATGGCTCTTCTCTCCAATGGCTCTACCTGTGATCTTGAAACTTTTATCAATTAAATATGTTACTTAGACAAATGTATTCCTAAAATTTCATTACTGTACAATAATTTTTTCTTGGTGTTGGAATTTTTTTTCCATCAGTGTATATATATGTATTATAGTTGGTTTTTGTTTTTTATAGTTTTGATTCGGTTGTGCTCCTTTTTGCTTAGCTTATTTTGTTAATTAATTTTGATTCATTCGTATTTTAGTTGTAGCTGCATTTGTGCTCACCAAATACAATGATTAATTTAAAAACAAAAACTTTTTTAATTCTTAAACTTGTTTGAAGCAGTAATGATTTTTAGTTTAGATTCCGGTTTTGGTTTCGTTTCCGTTGTTAGTACTGTTTCTGTTTCGTTTAAATAATTCTTTGATTATAGTATTTTTGATTTGTTGCATTCATTGGTTCTTATTCATTTACCTTTCATTTTGTGAACTTTTAGCGTTTCATTCCGAATTGAGTTTTAATTTCGATTTCGACTTAGTTGGTTTCGTTTTCATTTTTGTTGACCGGGAAATGGGTTTTGATTGTTTTAGTAATTTAATGATTATATGTATATATATATATATATATATATATTGCAAACTTATTTATAAATCGTTTACTCTATTTTTTGTGAAAAAACTATTTTTCCCCCCTCCACTTGAATTTTAGCTTTTAAGTAGGAAAATAATAAATATGAGTGGACGTTTTTCAAAATTATTTAAATTAACAATGAAGTGCCTAATTTGTATTGTAGCTGAAGAAATCGAGAGACTGCTTAAATATATCCGCTTAGAAATCGGTTTCGACCTCTAATATTTCTTAATTTCAAATTATCAATTTACAAATATATCTAATTAAATCGTTTTTTTATACAAAAATAAATGTTTATTCAGCTAATACCCGATTGATGAAGACAGTTTAATTTTTAACCGGTGAAACAATTGTAAAGCTGATAAATTTAAATTAGTTTTAAAATCGTTAAAAGCTGTAATTGTCAGAAATTATTTACTGTCCGAAACGAAAGAAAGCAGCTGATAATTTCGTGAATATTTATTTTAGAATACGTTTCTTACTTTAATAATCGAAACGAAGGAGTAAAACGCAAGTGCTTATTATATTAACTATTGGATTCATTGACAGATGATTTGATTATTGTGCACGTCCACCGAAGACTGAAAACAAATCCTTTTCCAAACACATTCTTGGCGCTATGTGATCGGAGCCAAGGCGATGAAAATCGTACAAAGATGACCCTAAACATCTTAGGTTTACTCTAATCGTATAAAGAGTTGAAAGTTTGAAGAGGCTTGTTATTGCAAATCGACATTAGTCATTTGTGCGATATTAATGATATTTTATTAGCTAATTTGGATTCTAATTATTGTAAAATTTTTGTGAAGGTAAGTAAAAATTAATCACTCTTCATTCACAAAATAAGTTTCATCAAGATGATAAATGAGTCGTCTATGCTCAATATTTATTGCTCAATGATAGTTTTGTAGAATTTTTTTTAGTTGAAAGGCTTAACTAATTCGAGCATACAATTATAAGTTGTTTACTTTTTTTTTCTCGTCTTATGTGCTATTTAAAATGTTGGGTTCCGTCGATTTCGAGTTTTTTTTAAAATTATGATGCATGTTATTACCATTTCATTAAAAGAAATTATTACCAGTTCATTTTTTTTCTGTTATTACCAGTTCATTTTTTTAAGCATCGCGCCGAATCGCAGGTTTATAATTTGTGTTGATACATCAAGCGGCAATTGCATGTGTTTCAGTACTTTTGTATCCTTGGATATGCTTTTCGATTTCAAATAGTAATTGCAGTCAGATCGATGCGGTACATCCCTTACGATATATATGAAGGTTAACGAATGTGATATTTATGCATTAATTAAAAAATTATTGAGTCCTTGAGCTGCTACTTGAGCATCTGTTTTGAATAATTGTTTATTTTTGTCATTTTGCTGATTTTCTGTTTTAAAAACAAAAAAGATTTTTTGTATAATATTATTTAAAATTGTTTCAAATTTTCTCCTAAATTTATATATATATATAATATAAATTTCAATAATCAAGTATAAAAATCTAAAATCTTGAAAGATTCTTTCTTTCAATTCTATTCGAAGTAATTTTTCCATAGCTTATTTCAGTGCTAATCTATATAAATAAAAATGAATGTGTGTCTCTTATGTGCTGCCGTACCGCTCATCCTATGGCGGTGAAACTTCGAATAGTTATTATTTACACTTATTTGTTTCTGCTGTGGATGGAAAAACCACAACAAAAAAATATTGTCAACCCCAAAGTTTAAAAATAAATCGAATTAATATTGTCTACGTTTCTCTTTTATATATCGCCCCATTTTAATGAATGCATGCCTTTCCGATTAGAAAATAAATATCATTCTTTCTATCATTCCTCATTAAACAAGACCGTAATTTTAAATTTTAAACGTTATTTCCCACATTATTCCTTCTGCGACAGCAACGCGCCGGGTTGCAGCCAATATAAATATATAATACAGAAAAGCTTCAGGTAATCTGAACGTAATTTCAGCTTTACTATTTCAAGAAATGTTATTCGACGGACACAGATAAAATAAAATACCCCACATTTCCTATTTGATCATTTAGTTCCCAAAAAGTAATTGTATATTTCCCACAAAAATTCACTTTTGAATTGCACTATTGGAAGATTTAAAATTCCTGCCTCTTCTCCCAAACATCCCTTATTTGTATTCCACCTCATCGATGTGACACAACTCCACTTATACTCTGAATGAGCCTTCTAAGTCCAGATTTATTTCGGTGACTGCTAAAATGGAAATTTACAAGCAGCCAAGCTGTCTGTTCCTTTTATTTCACCTTTCGTTAGATTAACATTTACGGTTGGTTGGGTAATTAGATGCATCCAAAGTTGAAGGTTTCGGAATGTAGATGCATTAAAATATTCATTTCTCATTTCATTAATTCCAAAAATAATAAAATTGTAATAGTGACAAAATGCAATAAACAAGCCAGCGGACTGAATCTCCCCATTTATTCGGGATTGATCTTAACTTTTAAATGGTTATGATATTTCGGAGGATTTATTCGTTTTGTGAAGATTTCCTTGTAAAAAGATTTTTAGAGAATTTAACTCTTTTATTACCATGAGCATTTTTTTGGTGGTAAATCATGTAACTCGTACGTTAAATCTCTGTAAAATTGTCGCTTTTTTGGCATCCAGCAGGCTTCCGTTTTATGCGAGCGTGATTAATTCGCCTTTATTACGCAGCTTACATTTGATTCCAAAATGTTTTTGGATACCCGAAGTGCTTATGTTTGCTCCATACAGTCATCGCCGAGTTTTCTTTCGACTAATTAGCATTGGTTTCATTGTATTTGGCATTGCCATTTTGTTGGATGATCATTTGCTTCAATTCCATTTTAATTGCAAGTCAGAGATTACTGATAACTTTATTTTTTTTTACCGTTCGGAATCCAGTTTTATCTTCTTGATGTCGATTAATATTATTTTATGTAATAATTCTGAAGTATTCTTAATAACTCATGCATTTTTCAGAAATTTTTCTCATTTTATTGTTCGTGTAGTAGTATTTGTTTTTACTTTCCGGTGTTTAGTTTTTTTGGTTCCAGGTTTGTGTCGTGTCAGATTTACTTCCGTCAGTGGATCATTTCTTTGATCCCATTCAATTCGAACGATTATTTCCGAGGACAGCAATCGTGAACAGTAAGGAGAGTAGATTCTATTGCAAAGAAAAATATTTTTATATATATTTTAATAAGTTATTATAAATTTAAATTTAACGAATGCCACAATTTTTTAAGCAATTTGCCGATGTTTATGAATCTTTCTCATGCCATTCTTTAATTTATCTGTGACAATACATTCTAATATAGTAACAGGATAACAAGCCATCTAGATGGGCATAATTTTTATTAAAAAATGAGCTTTTAAAATTTTTTTGTTCAGATATAATCGGATTTATATTTAAAATCCATACATCATTACAAAGATAAATGGAAATTATAGTTTCTGGCCGGTATAATTATACGAAATCTGTAATTATTATAGCCTGAAATAATTTATATCGTCTTAAATTTCAATAATTGCGTATGGTTGATCGAGTCATGTGAAAGCAAATGCGTTTGTTTGCAAAAACAAAAGTCATATAATGCTTAAGGTATTCGACTACGTTAAAAATACTAGAGATTGACCTCATTGGCGACTTTTTAAAAATTACTTCTTGTAGTTCAGACTTTCCCCTTACCAAAACAATTTATCATTTTTCTAGATAAAGGAGGAACTGACCTACCATCAAGGGTCACATATTTTTTCAGTTAACATTTGTCTTCAATTTTTTCAAACTTTATCTTGTATAAAAATTATACACCTTTAACATGATACCTCAAAAGTTATTGCCCACGTTGGGAACTTATGATCCAAACTCTTTTGTTCGTTGATAGATGATTTGTGTGGCTTTGCGTGCGTTTCGCGACCAGGATAATCGACCTTTTCCGAACTATGTTTTCTTAAGGTATCCGAACACGTTCGGAGCACTGGTGATCGACCACATTGCTGAATTTTGTATATTGTCATTACTTGCAGTTCAGACTTTCCTTTTCCTCACCACAGTTTACCTGATCTAGGAAAAGCAAGGCCTGACCTAGCATCCAGGGGCGCATATTTTTCAGCTAAAATGTGTGTTTCACTTTTTTAACCAACCATTTTCTCAAAGGTTTAATTTTGATAAAAATTCGCCATTAACATGAAATCTCAAATACTAATACAAGTATTTTCATAACATCTTCTGCGTGTATTTTAAATAATATGGGCAGTGAAATGAACCAAATGTTTTATCGTTGGTGAAGTACTTTTTCCTTTATAGGTGTTTTCAGAAAAATTGAGTTGTAAATTAATAGAGAAAATGTATATGCATATTTTTACCCATAACCTTTTCTCAAAACGTGTCTTAGATATCCGTTCATTTCATTCATCATTATGTTTTATAACGTGTGTAGAAAGAGAAATAGGATTGCTGCATTGCAATTTTATGTAGATTAAGTTTTGGTTAAATTACACTAAAATTTACTATACATTTTCCTATTTCTCGAAATATATGTTTTCAAATAATTTTGTTGTATTTATAGTATCGTAATTATAATTGACAATTGAACTAAAAACCATAATTATAAGAAATCCAAATTTTTTAAATTTTTGTTTCGAATGTAGTCAAATGCCTTGAGGTAGTGTGTCATAAACTTTTGACATAGATGTACCCCTTCAATAATTTTCGGAACGCTGAGTACCCCTCCTCAAAAAAATGGATGTATTTTAATTACTGCCAAAAAATATTTTTCTTTTTTGTGACACAAAATAAGAGAAATAAAATTATTCATAATCTATATAAATAAAAATGAATGTTTGTAAATCTCTTGTGCCTTCCTAAGCCGCTCATCCGATGGCGATGAAACGGGGTCAGCTTATTTTTTACACCGACGGGAGGGTTAGAGGGACAATTACAGTTATTCGCGGGGTATATCTTCCACAAATATGCCGCCAATAAAGAATCCGTGAATACGGAAGGGTCATTTATAAGGGATATGTTCCTAGGTGACAAAATAAAAAAACAAATACATAAAAAATCAATCAATTGAAGTTTTTGAACATTTCGGTTAATTATCTTAAGGCTTAAGCAATGGTTTGATGAATTCTGACATTTTCTCTTGCATGGCAGTTTTTAAAGGCTCCTTCCATTCAGACTGATACGCAGCAGTCGCATTAGCCATTTGCCTCTTAAAAATAAGTCTTCGTTCCATAGACGGATCAATGTTCATAAAGAAATTGCAAAGCTCATTTGCCATTCTTAAACCTTCACTAAGATTTTTCAAATGAAATGTCACGTTTCCAGTGCTTATTGAAGCTTCTTCTTCAATGGGCTGTGAATTTAACATTTTCTCCAAGTCGGTTTCAGTCAGATATCCAATTTGCGATCCAAACCATTCCTAAATGTCACTTGATTCTATCTGTTCGAACCCATCTCGTCCTATTCTAATCGCGATTTCGGCTATATTTGCAGTTTGCATTGAACAACATACTTTAGGGAAAGTTGTCATAAAATCTATTTTACTTTTTTTGTCTCTATTTGACGGCATTTACAAATGATATTGGGTTGGATACCTATCGGAATCCTTTTATTATTGTGCATGTACTTATTAGATCCGCAAATAAAGAGATTTTTAGCCGCGAATATAGGAATTGGGTCGCATTTTTTTTAAATCCGCTAATAGTGAAAACGGTAATGAAGGAAGAGCGAATAAGAAGCTTTTAGTGTATCTAGAAAAAAAAATTCAGATCTCAACCGCATCTATTTACGAGGATAAATTTCTGAATAACTCGCCGATGAGATACAAAAGATTCGGTAGAAATGCTAAATCTAAGTGAACGATTGACATTGTATAGCTATTGAACATAATTGCTATACATTATTCTCAGCGTTAACAACATCAGTGCAGATGATGCGAGAAAATTTTACGACCAATGCTGGTGATTTTAAATTTTGATTAAATGTTAGCGTTCTTCGCAATAATTTCCAAAAATATTAGAGTAAAAAAAATGAGCACTACCTTAATTTTCAAAAAATTATCTTTTCAACTCTACTATGGTATGAATATATTTATGTTTAAGGAATTTTTAAAGAAAATATTTTAATCACATCTTCTAAAATTAAACTTGAGAATTCATTGACGATCGCGAGATACAATAAATAATTTCATTACCATTCTGAAAGAACACAAAGCTTTACAATTCTAAAAGAATACACAAATCTAATACATTAAAATGAACATTTGTATGTTCGTACTTTATATATTGCTGTAATGTTTATCCTTTTTCTATAAAACATTGCCAAATGATTGATTGATTGCATTTAATATTTTTTAGCGGCAGCGACCCGCCGGGAATCAGGTAGTAAAATATGAATAAGTTATATTGTGTGTAACATTTGCTTTGATCAATGAGAAGGATGAAATTGTTTGTGCTTAGATAAGATCGCCATCATTTGGCTTCCTGTTTGTGAATTTTAATCTTAGATGCGGTTCCACATCTAATAGTTTTGTCGACCTAATCTCTACAAATGTGTTCTTTCATTTTTCGCAGTCACATGTTTTTGCGAGGGTTGACTTTCAACTTAGTTATACCTCCATCAAACTCTTACTGTAACACGTACCACTCTTACTGAAACACTGTCTGAAGAAATTTTTCAAATCCTTAATTCTTTATTTGGGATGCAGTAATCATACAGCTTGAACGTGTACAGACTTAAATATGTATACCGTTTCGAGGGAAGCCGGCTTAGATCCATTACGTGGATTTAAGATAGCAGAGTTCGAATAATTACAGTTTAGAACTCTTTCGATACG
The DNA here is from genome assembly GCA_026543055.1 of Argiope trifasciata. Lineage (NCBI taxonomy): Eukaryota > Metazoa > Arthropoda > Arachnida > Araneae > Araneidae > Argiope > Argiope trifasciata. Next base: position 2,194 of record JAPMOQ010000210.1, on the reverse strand, counting down.
AGATTAAACTCGACAATTTGACAAAGAGTTTTCCTCTCGTTATTTAGTTTTGAAAATATTTATAAAAATTCGTTCCTCAAAAGTAAATGAGTTTTGCTTTCCAATCCAACTCAATTTATTTACCAGAATACCCGAAATAACAATATTTCAAATTTATTAAACTTACTTAATACTTGCCGCCTTTGCGACCAGCCGGTTAGCCAGTATTAATGACGGCTATAATTTTCAATGAAATATTTTATGTAACTTGGTCTATTAATTTTATTTGTAAAATATTTTAAGCGTCAGGTTTTGATAGTTATGAGTGAGTCATGTTATTATGTAGGTGGTAACGGTTCTGCTCATTTAATTACTGATCTCTCTTTAATTTTCTGTCAGAGACCATCAAATTTAAATTTTGAATTAAAGTAGAAATGCTCAACTGCAAATAATATTAAAACATTTTTTATTGAAACCAAACGTTTCTTTTTTTTTAAACGTGAATTCTCAAAGCCGAGTTTTTCGGTATTGAAGTGTAAGTGTTCTACAGAAATTTTTTCGTAATTTATACATTTTAAAGAGTTGTTTAAGAAAATTTTTTGATTTATCATAAAATTCAATTTTAAATTCTATTTTCCAAATATTTAGATGATGAAAATCAAAGCCTACTTAAAATGTACTTCCTAGAAAAGTTACAAAGTTAAATTTTACAGTTCCTTTTGTCCTAAGGAATCATATTACGAAGAAGTGTCGAGAAATACTCTCGACACTTCCTTTTTTAAATAAATCAGTAAAAATATAATTTTATTTCTGCCACATAAACTTCATAATTTTTTCATAAGTACATTTTAAATTCCACAGTTCTTTTGTCTTAAGAAATTATATTCTGCGAAAGGTTCTTGGTACCTTTTAAATAGACAAATATTTCTAACTTCTGCCATCGAATCTGATCGATTTGTAAAATTTTTATCTATCAATTTCAGAACAATCACTTTTTTTCATAATCATAGACGTATTGAAAAACACTGACAGAAGATGGGCGTATCTTCTTTGAGACGGTCAATGAAGTGGTTTAAAATTGCCCGTTTTTATAGAAGAGTGATATTCAAATGAATCAGTTTTAATGATTTATTTAGTTGATTAGAGCTCAACAATTTTTATTTAAAATATCGGCACCTCAAGTGTATTTTGTTAAATATCTTTCAAAGGGATCTAAGTATAAATTTAAAATTTGTAATTCATCGGAGCATTTATTGACTCAAGCCACATAAAATATAATTTAGTTCGTTTAGACCATTTTGTGAACAGCTGTATGCCTCAAATGAGTTGATGGACGCTGATTATTGTTATTTTATATATTTTAAACGACTTTAATTGAATTAATAATATAAATGTTATAAAAGATCATTAAAAAAACTTTTCCTCCATTTTTATTTTTTTTGAAAATATTATAATTCACATTTTTTATCACTTCATAAGACCCTATACCTTATACTAATTAAAATGTTTTTTTTGTTTCATAATGAAAATTATACTTTTGTGTGTTTTATTTGCAATAATATTTGATTTACTTTTTAATTTGAATTTCTCTTCATGTGATCGCTAACACATGGATCAAAGTTAATTTTTTCATTTGATATGCTCGAGTAGATTAATTTTTTAAAATTTTATTTTGTGAGAAATAAGTTGTTGGAAAATATAGTTAAAATACTTTTTAAAAACTTCTTTGAAAACCGAAACTAAATTTATAGGTTAAAGCATTGTCATCATTAAAAAAATATTTTTTTAGCATTAACTTGAAGCAAAAATCTATTGTGATGTAATATTTTCAGAAAATGTAGAGAAAAAAAACACCCGCCGAAATTTCGTTTAATTTTTAATTACAATTAAAAATTTAAAAATCATTCCGATTTGCAAATTCCCGGCCTTCAAGGCATATGCATGCCATATCTGATCAAATGATCAGGTTTATAGAAAGTACACGGACAAACACAGATCAAGCTTTATAAGTAGAGCGATGTTTGCAAAAAAACTGAAGTTAAGGGTGAATTAACCTTTTAGTAATTATTTTCTATTCCAGCAATTGTGTGTTATAATTCTGAAATTGCAAATAAAGTATCATGAATTGTGTAACGACTATAGTAAATTTTAAAAATTACACTCCTCTTTTATTATTGAATATTTGCAATTTGCTTGCATGCAAGGATACGAAAAC
>JAPMOQ010000207.1:2266-12412 GCA_026543055.1 Argiope trifasciata | reverse complement strand
ACTTTTCTATTAATTTACCAGTTGTGAATATTTCTGAAGTCATAATATTGGTATTTCAAGGAATTACCATTAAATTACTTTTCTATTAATTTACCAATTGGAAATATTTCTGAAGTCATAATACTGGTATTTCAAGGAAGTTTTCACTTTATTTACATATTTTTTCATTATTATGGAAAAATCATGACCATTATTTTTCTCTTATCAAGAAATAACGATTTATCAGGAAATTTACGGATTTCTAATTACAAAGAAATAACAATTGAATCGAAAAATGTATGAAATTTAAAAGGATAATATATTAAGATGTCCGTCCGTCTAAGTTCGGCAAAGATTTTTCAAAATGTTCTTTATTTTCTTTATCAGACTGTTTTTTTTATTTAAATATAAGGATAAAACAGTGAGTAAAAGTGAAATTATTTAAATATATATGCATTTTTTAAAGAAAAGCCAATGTTTTAATGTTACTATTAGCATTTATTTTCAAAAATTCCAATTGTTTTAGAGAAAAAACTGTATCAGTTTTCTTTGCAACATTAAATTTGTAATATATCTTAAAGGGTATCTAATTTTTATCTAAGAATTATATTCAAAAATAAAATTTTATGTTCAATATTTGAAATTATCTATAAAATTTTTGAATTTTTTAAAACAATGCTTACATGGAGCTATCATAAATCCATTTCCAGTCCATTCAACATCAAATCCATAATTAATTACATTCAGCATAGCATAATTAGCGCTAATTATAAATTTTATTTAGATGCCTTGATTATTTTTTGAAATATGGCAAAACTCGTACAGTAGAATTATGAAAAAAAAAATTTCTTCGAAAAATGCATTTAAAGTTTTTTAAATGTTTAAAAATAAGCATCACTTCAATGTCAGCAATTTGCTATAACTTGATTTCCAATTGACATAGAGACAAAATAAAGATATCAATGCTTATTTTTATTTAGTGAAAAATAAATGCTAATTTCCATCCAAATCCATGTTTCCTAATTAGTTCGATATCTTAATTTACAAAACTACATTAAAATACTTAAAAATGAAGTAGTACTGAAATTTGCAATATTCAAAATTATTTTTAAAATTTCAATTATAACCTTTTTTTCACTTGCATACCGCTCTGCATTAATCCCTTGACAGACGTGAGAGCGGTTTCCTATATTTACAAGTTTTAAACCATTAATTAATTTTACATTGTATAGAAATTGCTGATTAATGAGTAAGCAGCAATTTAATGAGTCAATAATCAGTAATGACTCAATTTAATGACTCTTTAATTAATTTTTGCTTCCTTTTTGATTTTTTCATATTGCATATGAATTGCTGGTTATTGATTCATTAAGCAACAGTTTATTGAGTCATTAATCAGCAATGATTCAATTTAATGACTTATTAGGTAATTGTTTCCGTTTTGCTTTTTTCAAGTATATGAACTGCTGATTAATGATTCATTAAGCAACAATTTACTGAGTAATTAATCAGCAATGACTCAATTTAATAACTTATTAAGTAATTACTTTTTTTTTGTTTTTTTCATATTGTATATGAATTGCTGTTTATTTATTAAGCAGTAATTTAATGAGTCATTAATCCGCAATGAATCAATTTAATGACTTATTAGGCAATTGCCTCCTTTTTGCTTTTTTCTTGTGAATGATTTGCTGATTAAGGATTCATTAAGCAACAATTTAATGAGTAATTAATCAGCAATGACTCATTAAGTAATTGCCTATTTTTGCTTTTTTCACATTATAGATGAATTGATGATTAATGATTAATTACTCAATAAATTGCAGCTTAATAAATCAGCAATGACCGAATTTAATGACTCATTGCCTCCTTTTTGCTTTTTTCACTATAGATTAATTATTGATTAATGATTTATTATTCATGGAGTCATTAATCAGCAATGACGCAATTTAATGACTTTTTGCTTTTTTCACATTATACATGAATTGCTGATTAATAATTCATTAAGCAGCGATTTATCGAGTCATTAATCAGCAATGAACCAATTTAAGGACTCATTAAGTAATTTTATACTTTTTTTTTTTTGCAGTTTCTTGTTTAAAATGCCACGTCTGCAACACTGGCAACAAAGGGCAAGAAGATTGCATGGAAATACCTCCTACCATGACCAAGTATCTACAGGAGTGCCATGGGCCTGCAAACGTCACCTGTAGAATTCAAGAGCAGTGGGTCGATTTTGAAGTGCTCAATCGTAAGTATTAAGATAAAGTGAAATCTAATAAACTTATGGTATGAATTTGCATATTTTAATCATTGAACAGGTCGCAAAGTATCAAAATATGAGGAATTTTGATACTTTAAGATGCGATAAATAAAAAATGGATCCACCTTTTTTACAGAGCTGGGTTTAAAAAAATGGTTTTTACACTTAAATACTAAAATCATATTCTAATCAGAAAAATAAAACGATTTAAGAAAGAGAAAATTTTACTTCTTTTAGGAATAAATTAAGAGAGATTGTTTGCTTATGATAAAAAAAATCGTTTGCGGATTCATAAAAAAATATTTATCTCACTTAATGTAGATGTTTTTTATATGTTTCAGATTTTAATTTTCATCATCTTTTTATTAAAATACTTATTTGCTTTTTTTATTATTTTTTACTCTCTGGTGCAAAATATATGTCTTGATTTTAAATCTTTAGGTGCAACAGGCAATAACTGTATTTAGTTAGAAGATACATCTTTCAAGAGTTGATATTAAAATCGGAAAATAATCAGAAAAAAACGATTTAAGATAAAAACGATTATTTAATCAAGATTAAATTAAGAATGATTCTTCGCTTACGAGTAAAAAAATCATTTGCAGTTTCATTAAAAAAAGAATTTTTTGCATAACTTTATGTAAATGTTTTTTATGTTTCAGATTTTAATCTTCATCATCTTTTTATTAAAACACAACACTTTTATGTTTACTTATTATTTTTATATACACTGGTGCAAAATATATGTCCTGAATTTAAATTTTCAAGTATAGCAAGTAATAGCTGTATTGATTTGGATGATACATCTTTCAAGAGTTGATATTAAAAGCATAAAAGCAATAAAAAGTTTATAAGAAAAAAAATTTAATTTATTTAAGAATTAATTAAGAGAGGTTGTTTGTTTCTGATTAAAAATATCGTTTGCAAATTCTTTAAAAATATTTTTTTCAGAATATATATTTTTGTTATTTTTATGCAAAAACTAATTTTAATAAATGCCAAATTTCAAGTTAAACAATCGAAGACAGCTTTTTTTTTTAATTTTAAAGTAATGTGCAAGTCAATTTGGTGAATAATATTTTATGGAGTCATTGTGGAAGCAGTCAAGAGCGTACTTAATTTTTAATCAATTATTTGGAAACTTTTGGGACACCCTATTAAAACTGATATTGTAATTTCAAAAACTAAATTGCCCCGAGTTGTGTATTTTTATTCTTCGAAGTACACAATTGCCAAATTTGGTAGTTATGGACCAAAGAAAGTGTGAGATCTAACTCATTCAGACACTTAGCGTTCATTTTTTTTGTTTTGTTATTATTAGAAATTAAAGTTTTGACGAAACTCATTATTTATTCCTTCATTCTCCAGAAAAACCCGAGAAGAGAACCGTTCGACAGTGTGCCTCCACCCCTTTCGACGCTTCCAGGCCGTGCTACTACCGAGCTGGTTTCGGTGGGAAGACCAACGTCTGCAACTGCCTAGGGGATGGCTGCAACGAGGCCTCCAGAACGGCCTCTGCCTTACTTTTGATCATCGGAACCTTCCTTTTCTACAAGTTTCTCATTTAAAAACACAATGGACGCATCTATTTTTATTAGCAGCATACACTGAACATACAAATGGGTGTACCAAATTCTCTAAGTGGTCCTAATAGGCCATCCAAATTTGGTCCAACATTAGCCTGTATGTACTGAACAACGTCGGTAATCAGGATGAAATTATTTGTAACTGTACAGGCACTGATTCTTAATTTGTAAGCCATAGAAACAAAGATAAATATGCAGGTCTTTAATTTGTTTATGCAAAAGTAAAACAACAACAACATTATACATTTATAAAAAAAAGTAAAAAGTTTCCATGTGGAATATTTTGCAGCAATAAAAGAGACAAGAATAACGGTATAAATTCACGAAATAGAAAATAAAACAATTTAAAAATGTACTGAACAACGTCGTTAATACGAATTAAATTACTTGTAACTGTACCGGCAGTGATTCTTAATTTGTAAGCCATAGAAACGCAAATAAATAAATATGCTGGTCCTTTAATTTTTTTATGCAAAAATTAAAATAACATTATACATTTTTATATATAAAAAAAGTAACAGCTTCCACGTGGAATCTTTTGCAGCAAATAAAAGAGACAAGAATATCATTATAAACTCACGAAATGGAAAATACAGCTTTAAAATATGCGAAATAAAATGATAATAATTTGAAATATAAAATAATTATTTTGGAACGGTCCGATTGTCATTAAAATATTTCATTGTTTTTCTAAATTCTTATTGCTATAATGCACGTGGCAGTTTTGAATAACGAGCAGACGATTTGGAAATTTAAAAAAATTCGGAATGCGCAATCGCAAGATATTTGTTTTCGTAACATTTATCTTCCAAGTATATAATAACATAACCGCGTAATTACTTATTTAAAAAAATCATCTTTAATCTAGCCATTTTATGAAAGTAAATTCTTGTAAGAAGAACTAAAGTAGCTTCTAAATTAATTATTTAAATTCGTAAAATTATTTAAAAGAAGATGGAATCGGAATTTTCAAAAGTTGAAAATTGTTGCTGTATTTTTCACATTAATCACTAAAAAATATATATTCGACTTTTGACTGAAACAATACAATTCATGTTTCTTTTTAAAAAAATGAATTTATATGTGCTCATTTTTGCTGCCAAAATATTATTTTTTTATAATTCAAATTTTATCAACTTTTATTAATTGTTAAAAAGCATAATTATTTTATAAAATTATGCTCTATGGAGCAAATATGAAAATGAATTTCTGTAGGAAACCAAGAATATGAGTATTTTACTAATTTAAACATGAGTTTATGTTTGGTTTGCTATAAAAGTTTCAGATAAACATTTAATGTAAAATTATATGCAAAAATGAACCTCAGTAATATCTGTAAAATGCTTAAAGATATTATTGACATTTGTTTTAATTTCAATTGTATTTCAAATGAAATAATGAAGAATTTATATTTATTATTATTATTGAAATATGAAACTTATTATACTACAAAGTAATGCTTATTTCTGTATAAATTAGTGATCTGGATATGAAGATGATCCGGGATTTCCAACATCTAGCTACTATGTTTGACTATCTGAAATTTTGGAAATCTTAGCTTATTTGTGTATACCTATATGTATAAGCATAAAATAACTTCAATATTCTTAAATCTAATCAATATTTCCTATAATCAAATTTATTTCTAATTTTTGATTTTTTTTCTTAACATAAATAAGCATTTTTCATTTCTTTATTCATGTTATAGAAAACAAATTAACATTACAACGTTTGAATTTTTTCCTCCAATTGCACTGATTTTTAATGAAAAAATCAGGATATGTACTAATTAATTTAATTAATTTTATCATTAAATAATACTCCATTTTTAACTTAACATTGTATTTTTTAGTGTTTGTGTTTAATTCGACTTGCATGTTTTTATTGACTTGAAAATACAACTTCAATGTATTTATTTATCTTTAATTCTGAAACTGAGCATTTATTTAATCTTGTGATGTTGCATTTGTTGACGAATACTTTGACTCACTGTTTTTTTTTATTTTTTCAAATTTATTATAATTATTAAATGCAAAAAAATCACCTAATATCCATTTTTTATTATTTTACCAATGACTATCTTAAATCAACATTTAATAACATTGCATGGTATTTCTTTAGAGTAGCGACACTATCCATAAAGTATAGCTGTTATAAAATTTTATGCGAATCATTTGTATGTCTATATTGTATTATTTATACATGTATAAAATAATATAGATACACAAATAGTTTTTCAACACTTTATTTATTTATACACAAGCTTAAATACTCAGCAGAGAAATTTTAAAAAAATTATGAGGAAACGTTTTTACGAAATTATATATATTCTATTGTAAATGGTTTTTATAAATTATCTGAATCTTTTGCATTAAAAGGAACTATTTTTATATACAAAGAATAGTACTGTATAGAATTGAATAGTGCATTTTTGAATTTTATTTTGAAATGAAGAATTCTTAAATATTTTTATATTGTTTTCAATAATTTCATATAGAACAAGGCTTCTGAAATTTGTCTCTCTCCTCCAAAGTTCAAATTTTTAACTGCTTTTTTTAGAAATTTAACTAATGAACCTGCATAAATTTTATATATATATAAGAAATTACTTATTTAATTCTATATACTAGAATGTAATGGAATTCAATTGAATGAAATAATAATGGAATTCAATTCAATGGAATAATAATGGAATTCGATTCAATGGAATAATAATGGAATTCAATTCAAGGAAATAATAATGAAATTCAATTCAATGGAATAATAATGGAATTCAATTCTATGCAGTTTCTCTGGCAAATTTTTCTGGTCTATTTAAATTTTGGGGTCATAACTCATTGTTTCAGAAGCCTTGGTTTTAGAACTGTATTTTTGTACACCAGTTCAACTCTCTAAAATTTTACTAAAAATTAAAAAAATTATTAGTAAGACTTTTTTTAGTATGACTTTTGTATTATAAATTCTGTAGTTTTCTTAATCTTCTGTAATTACTATCTATAAAAACTATCTAAAAAAGATTTATTTATAGGATATATTTGTATGGAATGTTCGATCTTGGGGATCGAACTTATCAGCTATTTACCAAAGAAATGTTTCATAAAAACTCTTTTAATGCAAACTGATCAAATATTGTTAAGTTTTTAAATTACAGTTGTATATTTTTTGTACATAAATTTTCTGTTATAAGGTTGATTATATTTTAAAAATTTTCTAGTATAAAAGTTTTGCTGAAAAATCAGAAATATTTGTATTCTTTTTTAAATAAACGATATTGATAATGCTCAATGTCCTGTTATTTGTTTTATTGTACTTTAAAATTGTTTGTAAATTAATGACTGGATATAATATAATTAATATTCTCAAGTTATAGTTTGTCAATCTATAATGGTAAAATACATTAGTTTTGTTAGTATAATTTTTATACTACAGATTTAAGGGGTTTGTTGGTTGGTTGTTTTGAATTTTTTTGGCACAAGAGCCATTCTTGGCTATACTGCGCCATTCATGCGATAAAAATATTCTTAAAATTCATTTACTGAACAAGTTATTATATAAAGCAGTTGAAATATAAAAGAGTTAAATCAGTGTTTCTCAACCTGTGGGGCGCGCCCCCCTAGGGGGGCGCGAGCACACTAATGGAGGGGCGTGAGCATATCCAAGGGAAAATGTTATTTAAAAAAATTGATTAAGTGACTGAAAAGAAAGAACACACATACAAAACAAAATACATTTCGACATATTTAATACTTAACATTAAATTAAAACAGCTTACTAAATTAAAAACAAATTTAATAATTATTAGTGACTTCCTTGGACCTGTCTTTCAGAGCAAAGTTTTTCGAAGGTGGGTTTAATATTAGAAATAGACACTCTCGGTTCTTTTTCTATATTTAGCTGATATCTATATTTTGTCTTCAAAGAAGCCACTGCAGAAAATCCAGTTTCACAAAGTTAAGATGTTGAAAATGGTAGTAGAATGCGAAATGCCCTTGTTTTTAGTGCAGAAAACTCATCATCCACTATTTCCCAAAATTCAAAAAATGATTTATTACTAAATTGTCTTTTGGTTTCGCCGCTTGCCGTGAAGTCTATGAAGGTTTCTTCCTCTTAAATTGAGAATCCTTCGGGAGTATTTGGAAATAGATCCCTCACTTACTTGTGACTTGATATCAGTTCATCGTCAGTAAGAAAGTACTAATTACATTATTATTGTATGCATTTTATTGTATGCGGTGGGGAAGAGGGGGGGGGCGCAATGAAAATTATGATTGAAAATTGAGCCGTAAACACTAAAAGGTTGAGAAACACTGAGTTAAATGATAAAATACCAAATGTCCATAAAATAGTTAAATGTTCGTTAAAAGGCCGATGCCTTTTGAAAAGTTAAAAATATCTGGGTGGGGTTTCTCTCGCAGCAAAGCTGAAAGAGTTACATGAGACGAATTAAAGCAGCTAGAGCGATATCATTTATAGTTTGTACATTCTATTAAAATATGATATAAATACTTCATTCCGTATGGCATGTGGAACACTTAGGAGCATTCTCTCCAAATAGCAAATGTTTGTGAGTAAGTCGAGTGTACCATATACGCAGGCAGGTCAGAATGGCATCAGCCCCTCTTACAGGCAAAACTGGCCACAATCCAATAAATGGTTTAGTAAGATGCAATTTATTTCGAATCTGTTGATCCCATGTCAACTGCCAAAGAGAAAGAATATATTTTGTAACATATTTTTGACTATCTCTGTGAGGGAGTTCACATTTCAGGAAGGAAGAAGCCGTTTTAGCAGTGTGATCTGCCTCTTCATTCCCTTCAATTTCACCAACACAGATTTAACGGGATTTTAGTTTAGTTTAGTTATATCAACGTCCCGTTTATTAAAGCAACACGAGGGCTATTTTGGGATGGACCTCGTCATTTTGAACCACGGTCAGATGACGAGGACGACACCTGAACTGGCACCCCCTCTCCACACCACACCATTGGGAGGACGTTTGGCCTGACAGATTTAAAGTGCAAGAGATCCCCTCACACGACAGTTCTTCAGTGGAATCGAGTCTCGAACATGAAACCCTCCGGTTCCGAAGCCGAGACCTTACCACCAGGCCACCGCGGCCCTCATTTAAGGGGATGGTGAACTCTATTATGCATTTTTGTGAATTATTAACTTAAAACTAAACTCAGTGGCACGACAGCCCTTGTGGGCCATGGCCTACAGGGCCCATATCTGCTCTCATGTCTGAGGGCCCTGGGGAGTAAGGCATATGAACCCCCAATATTTACATCCCAAGCATGCTTGGTCATCAGTTTATCGACCCACTGAAAGCATGAAAGGCTGAGTCGACTTTTTCCAGTCGTATATTCCCATTCCCTACCCTATTTCATGTATGGAGTAAAATCGAACAATATCATTGGATCTTACTTTGTGACGAGAGTATGGCGTCATGTTTGCTCTCGTTCAGATTCGGCTTGGATTTTATGCCTTTTATAACTAAATCGCATAAACTGAATGAATTTGATTTAATTGTTTGATATTTGTTTAATTGTTTGATATCTTTGATATTGTTATACATCTTAGTAACGTATACATTGAAAAATTTGCTCAGATATTATGATATACAATCAGTACCAGCAATACGAGCCAAAACTATTTCGAAGTTCGTTTATAATGACGTCACACTTTCGTCACAGAGTGGGCGGCGGCGTGAACCAATGATGTTTGCTCTATTTTTCTCCATACACGAAGTAGAGTCGGGAATGGGAATATGCCTCCCACCAGTATTAACTTATGCTTTCCCAGCATGGGAATACGCTGCAAAGAGCAACTTCAAACTAATAGATCAACAACAAAATCAGATCATCAAAATAATTTGTAAAGTTCCCAACTATTTCTCCAACACTAAGATACACAAAGCAATCGACTACCCCCCCTCCCCTCACTTAAAAAATTCATACAAAAATTAGGAACTAACTTCTTCAACAACCAAAATAATATCCCTACCTAATTACCATCCCTATTTACAACCTCAACCCTAAAATTAAAAACCCCCAAAAACGTCCTCCTCTAAATATCCTTATCTATTTAACTCTTAAATGACACCTAACAATGTTCCTGATAATTAATTTTTCCTTGACAAAATATTAAATTTCCCCGCAAAGACGAAAAATATCGCTAAGTCCCATGTTACTCTCGGCAGCATAATCACGCACCCATCCACCATGCAACAGCCAATAGCATATTGACCACTAATTCCAACAGCCAATAGCACATTGACCACTAATTCCAACAGCCAATAGCATATTGACCACTAATTCC